>JAKTXA010000044.1:0-30678 GCA_030561325.1 Yamadazyma atlantica
TCCTTATGGGATGTGATATTTACTGCCTAGAGGTTGCGTAATCTATCTGAGTGTAATGCGACATCCGTTTAAAGAGGGTGCGTTATTCATCCTGAAAACACTGTACTGTATTTTAACTTGCATTACTATGGGGTCGTCACTATAGGCTATTCGGACTTAAACTCCACGTACCGTAATTGTGGGGTTATTCATGAAATTTATATTACACAATTATTTATATTACCTCCTATTTAATCTTTGTTTGAATTTACTTGCTCTTGGTGCAGTATCCAATTGTTCAAACTCTTTTTGAGTTTGATCAGGCTCCTTTGTATTAAGTTTGGTTTTCATGTTGTAATATTCTCGTTGAATCAGCGCCTCCAAATTTTCTCGTTCAATGCTTTGTTTCAATTCCTCTTCATTTGGTTTGACGTAATCTTTTTCTAGAATGTCGGTCATAATTTTATTGTCTTCCGGGCCTTCCTTTTGCCCTTTCTCACTTGCCTCTTTTTTCAGTTCACCTTCACCGTGTTCATGCTCATGATCATGATCGTGGTCATGGATTTCGAAGTCGTCAACCTGGATCTTTTCTTGTAGTTTATTGAGCCGGCTAATGTCCTCCACATCATTAATAACCGGACCCTCAATGCTGTCCAATTCTGCGTTGTATTGCTTAATCATGTCCATTAGTTCTTGGCTGTCGTTAATACCAGTGTCGTTCGATCCGGTTTGTTCGGGGTCTTCGTGTGGTACTGCACACTCCAGGTTTTCTGAGTGACGTATACCGGATGGTTTTGAATCTCCGTGTTTATTATCTGGAGTTTGGATAACTTTGTCAATAGGCACTTCTGTTTCTGTATTATTACGTGATTCCAGGATATTATGTTCTTGTCCAACTACATTTACAACTGGTCTCTCCATAATATCCCCAACTGGTCTCTCCATAATATCCCCAACTGGGTTTTCCACAATGTCTCCAACTGGATTTTCCACGATGTCTCCAACTGGATTTTCCACAATATCCCCAACTGGTCTCTCCATTACATCTCCAACTGACGTTTCGACCAGTTTATGCAGATTCTCGTGTTCTCTTTCCTTCAACTGTTTGAACCTAGACAATTTCTTAGGTGCTTCGTAGTCCTCTGGGGATATTCTATCTATTTCATGGACTTTTAGCTCATTTGAAAACAGAACTGACTTTTTACCTGAATTCTTTTCCTTTGTTTCTAAGCTTGTGTCACTTTCAGGGAGGCTTGGTTGGATTGGCTCTGAAAGTTCCTGGCTTTGTTTGTCTTGTCTTAACTGACTGATACGGTTCCAAAGTAGGTTGTTCATGTTTTTGTCTCCAAAGAATTGATACTTTTGCTCATAGTCATCTTCATCGTCGTCCTCCTCTTCTTCTTCTTCTTCTTCGAAGTCAAATTCGTATTCCTCGTCATCATCATAGTCATCATCTGCGTCTCCTGTCTCTATGTTGTCATCATCTTGATCTTGAAAATTATTTGCTATCAACTCCAACTCCAATAAATCCTTATTCTCAATCATTATGTGATCCTGGATTGGCTCACTTGGTTCGCCATCTATAGTCTCTTCTTCGTGTGTCGTAATTAATTCATTAGCTAAATCATGTAATTGATCACCAGCATAATTGACATCTTTCTCAGTAACTTCTTTTATTTCCTCCACTTTATTCCCAGTATTAACTTGTGAATTGTTTGATGTTTCCTGTTCTTCTTTCTTCCTTATCTCTTGTAAAACAATTTCCTTGATTCGGGATTTATCTTCACGAGTAACTTTCAAGTTGTCGATTTTATTAAGAGTTGCTTCAACATCAATATTGGATTTTTGACTGTCAAGAGATTTGGTGACAGATTTCGGTTTGGAAATAATCTCCATATCTTCTAGCAATTCGTTAAATTGGTCTTCGTTATTTTCATTGCTTGAGTCTGGCAGCTCTGTTTCTGGTTCAGAATCTGGCTCTGGTTCGAATGGTTTATTTACAGAATCGGTTTGAATTTTTTCGGCAAACCTGACGGACTTCTTTTGTTTTCCCTCCTGAGTTGGTTTGGAAGGTGGCTGTTGAAATCCTGGTTGTTCTTCATTATTGAATTTTACACTTATTACATTCCCGTCTTCGTCAAGAGTCTCAACTATATCAATGAATTCTTCTTTTATATCATCCAGAGCCTCTACTACCGGGTCGTTCGATTCAGCAATAGCATTTTTGCTCGCAGATTGTGGTTTTGATTGAATCTTTGTCTCCGACTTCGTTTTTGTGCTGGTATTCTGTGGTGCTGCTATTGTATTGTCAGAAGGTTTGTTATTAATTTTGACACTTATGACATTACCGTCTTCGTCCAAGTTTTCGACGATGTCTATAAATGGTAATCCTTCCTCATTTGAATCATTTGAATTTTGTTCTTCATGACGATTATTTTGCTGCTCAGCGGTACTTATAGATAATAGTTTGGTACATGACTCAATCCTTTCGGTAAATTGTTCGATAATATCAGATAAATGGCTAATACGTCTTTTCAAGAACTGAGTTGCTTGTTTCCTATTCTTCTCAACGAAGTACCCATCCCCTATTAAAATCATGATCTTGTCTTGAAAGATCGCATTATTATTATCATTAAGAATTTTCAGGAATAGAGTCTCGTAATTGTCACGCTGTCCAATTAGCACATTTCTTTGGTCCACCAATTTCTGCTTGCTAGCTTCTATTTGTGATTCAAACACCTCAAGCTCGTCTTGAACTAAAGTTTTGCTGCTCATCTCGGTACATCAAGCTGTCTAATAATTTTTTTGTAGATCGTTAGTAATCTCGCGATTTTTGACAAACGCCAAAATTCATAAATATACCTCATCAAATCGAATTGGTTATATGATCCCTTGAAAGAGTGGCTAGCAACTGACAATAATCAATAATAAAAGATGGCACCTAGTCAATTACAAATCAAGGTGAATGCCTTGAAAAGGCTACTCAAAGAAGAGTCCTTATACACGCATGAAGTAGACGAACAAGAAAAGTACGTTAAACAAATGGAACGTAGCCAAGCCGATGAATACGAATTGAAGAAACAAATTGAAGTTTTAAATGAGAGTAAGAAGATGGTTCCTGAAGTCAGCAGTAAGATAAGCCAACATAGAGAAAGCTTGAAGTCATTTTTAGAGAGCTACAATGGCGATGAAGATTTGTCTGAAGCCCAACTGTTGTTACACTAATATTAATTACTGTACTATACTAGTCTTATATACAAAAAATATATGTGGTTGACAACAAAATGTTTTGTCTTCTACCGTTTTAAAGCGTCCTTGGTCCTATTTGATTCCCATGCTTGCAATTCCTGTTCCCATTTTTCGTCTTCTGTCATGGGTATCTCAGTGTCAGCATTTTCAGCTTTGAGTTTTTCTTGAAATTCCTCAAAATCCTTTAGTTCTTGTTGATCGTGGAGTTCCTTATTCTCAACCCATCTCTCATGGATATCAACATCTATATAACTTTTACCGGACGCCCTTATAACGTCATTCCAAATCGTATCACCACCAACCTCGTTGTACCCGAAACTATATCCATTAGCTTTATCAATAATACTTAGAAGATTTATCATAGATTGTTTGTTTTCAACTGACAATACTTCGAAAGACACTAGATTGAAATCTTCAATAATATCACCAATAGTTTGTGTTAAATTAATATACCTTTGACTAAGTGGAGTATTGAATTCTTTCTCCAAATGGGGTAGTAAGTATTTTAGATCTTGAACTTCTGTATAGTAATCCAATTTGAATGGTAAACTGCCATATTCTTTCAATTTATCGATTTTGGATATGACATTGATTTGGGGTAAATTCATTTGTAACATGGATCTCAAACTCAATAATAGGATTGAGACGTATTGGGAAGGGCTCGTAAGATATATAGAATCGATTAAGGATACACAGCACAATCTCAAGTCTTTACGTTTTGATAACTGTTTGAAAATTTTGTATAAGGAATTGTCGTGAGTGAATAATTCTACTTGTCCTGGGCAATCAAATATTAAATAATTTGACTCTTGAATTAGCTTATTGATTTGGGAAATGAATTCTTCAATTAAAGTATCATTTAAATTTTCCATGGCATATAATAATGATCCGTTGGGTCCCAAATTGAGTTCTTCCATTATTTCATCAACAGTAATGTAGTCTCTAATATCTAGCTCACAGTTAGGATATGGAAGTCTGTCATTAGCGGGATCTAAATTCACCACGCACAGCTTTCTACCGATAGCCGATAGGAACTGGTACATTCCGTAGCAGTATGTGGATTTACCGCTTCCAGGTGGTCCTATAACAATTTGACCAAACATTTTAACGTCTTGCACTTGATGCGATGGGGTCTCTTTGTAATTGAGATCTTAGAAATCCTCAAGCTCTCTCAGTTTTTGTGTAATGTTCTTCAATGCGCGACCTTTCCAGCTCGAAGGCAAATAGCGTAACTGGCTAGGATATATATGTGCCATACTATATAAGAGATAAATATAACATTGGAATCATTATCGAAACTATGGATACGTTAAATAACGAGTCTATCTTTTTAAATAAGACCGTAACTGTGTCCCCATTGGTGTTGTTATCGGTGGTGGATCACTATAATCGGGTGGCTAAAGACAGTAAGAAGCGAGTAGTAGGTGTCTTATTAGGAGATAATACAACTGACACTATTAGTGCAACTAACTGTTATGCCATTCCATTTGAAGAAGATGATAAAAACCCTGAAGTTTGGTTTTTAGATCATAATTTTATTGACTCTATGGGGGAAATGTACAAAAAAATTAATGCTAAAGAAAAGTTGATTGGTTGGTATCATTCTGGACCTAAATTGAAACCTTCCGACTTGAAAATCAACGATGTCTTCAGAAAATACACGCCCAATCCCTTGTTGTTGATTGTGGATGTTCATCCAAGAGAGGTCGGAATACCAACTGACGCTTATTACGCAGTGGATGATATCAAGAACGACGGTTCTGCGGCAGAAAGAACTTTTGTTCATGTCCCTTCGTTAATTGAAGCTGAAGAGGCTGAAGAAATTGGTGTAGAACACTTGTTAAGAGATATAAGAGATCAAGCTGCTGGTTCATTGTCATTAAAAGTTACTCAAAGTTATCAGTCATTGTTAGGTTTACATCAAAAGCTAAGAGATATTGCCAACTACTTGGACAAAGTTTATAATAAAGATTTGCCAATTAATCATACTATATTAGGTAAGTTACAAAATGTCTTCAATTTATTACCTAATCTATCAGAAGGTAATTTAATAGGAGAAAATAGTTTAACTGACTCCCAAAATCCTCACCAATCTTCCAATCCATTATCTACTGCTTTCACCATAAAGACCAATGACGAATTAATGATGGTATATATCAGTACTTTGGTCAGATCCATTATTGCTTTCCATGATTTGATTGAAAACAAATTGGAAAATAAGAAATTGAACGAAAAATCAAACAATCAAGATGATGATACTGAGAGCCCTAACAAGGAAACCAATGATAAAGAGGGAATCAGTGCTTAGATAGTTAGATGTATATACATATATATTCTTTTCCCTTTTTGTTACTTGACATCACAGTATCAAACGGTGATTTCTTATAGGAAATGGACGTGTGCGAATTAATAAGTTTTTTCTTCAATTTTTCCAATCCCACGAAAACGACTACGGGTCATAACTATTCCAAGGATTAATCAGATTTCCTTCTCTTTTCCCTGGTGGAACGTCGTTGTAAGCCTTGATATATTCCGTAAGAAGGGTGTTAAATTTTAATATCCGGACCTGTTTTTCACCCACTGTCAAATAAGCAGAAAGGGAAGAGCCGGATAATAAATTAGTTCAGAAGATGTCATCTAAGGTAATGATAATAAATAAACTATATGGTGTCAACAATTTCAATTTTTTCTTCCAAAATACAAGAAAAGGTTTGTCTTCACAGAAGAACTTTTTCAGTAATCAATACTTGGCTATAAATTATCGAAGTTTCATCAAGCCATCCAGATCCTTGAATCATGTTAATTCAAATCAGAAAAAAATCAACCATGTGTGTAATGACACAAACAATTCTGTCAGTTCTATAAAAGTTTTGAGCTGTCAAGACTCTGACACTCCTGTGAATTCTTCTGGATCAATTCCTTTTAAAGTGACTCCAAAATCTAAAGAGCAAGGTGATCAGTCAATTAAGGCTCTATTGAGGCCCTATATAAAGTTGACCAAGCCTAATTTGACTGTCTTGGTGACTTTGAGCTCTATATGCTCGTATGCATTATCCCCTTGTGCTGTATCACTTCACGAACTATTGTTTCTAAGTTTAGGGACAGGACTATGTTCAAGTGCCGCTAATGCTATCAATATGGGACGGGAACCTGATTTCGACAGACGCATGGTAAGAACATCAAACCGACCTATAGTTATTGGTCAATTATCTTCTAATCAGGCATACAAGTTTGCCGCATTAGCTAGTACTGTAGGAGGAACCATGCTCTATTTTGGAGTAAATCCTACCGTGTCTGCCTTAGGTTTGTTTAATATTTTGTTGTATTCCTGGTTGTATACTTCCTTGAAAAGAAAATCCATAATAAATACGTGGGTGGGGGCTTTAGTGGGAGCTATTCCTCCTTTAATGGGTTGGGCTTCTTCTTCTTCTTTGGATCACCCAGGAGCTTGGTGTTTAGCTGGTTTACTTTATGCCTGGCAATTCCCACACTTTAATGCCCTTTCGCATAACATAGCTAGCCAATATAAACAAGCCGGCTATGTTATGACAGCAGCTGAGAATCCTAAGCTTAATGCAAGGGTTTCTTTGAGGTATTCGTTGTTAATGTTTCCGCTCTGTTTTGGCTTGAGTTACTTTGACGTGACGGATTGGTATTTCCAACTAGACTCTGCTATAATAAATGGCTGGTTAAGTGTACTAGCCTATAAGTTCTGGAAACAACAAAATGCTAATTACAGTAGTGGACAGTCGGCACCAACTGCTGCAGGGTTGAATGTAGCTAATGCTACCGCTAGAAAGCTTTTCTGGTGTTCGGTTTATCATTTACCTGTGGTATTGATACTTGCAATGCTTCATAAAAAGGGCCAATGGGATAGGCTCTTTTCCTATTTGGGTTTCAATTCTAATGATGACTCAAAGAAAAATAGTCTGATAACGACATTTGCATGACTTTTTTGCGTACTTACTACTTGGCCCACGAATAACGTATATATTCTTGTCTATAAAATATAGAGCTTGTACATAGAGTGAAATTTTATTTATGTTAACCTCAATTGTCAGCTTCTGAAGTATCAATAGTTTGAAGGTACTCAAAGAAGAAAGCTATTAAATGTAAATGGTAGTCAAATTCAATATATTCGTCAATGCTGTGGATGTTTTTGGTTTCTCCAAGACCAGGCGAATATCTAAAGATGTTTTTTGTTAAGGAGTGGTAATGTCTAGTGTCCGTATTGGCTGGCATTAACATTGGTGCAACAAGAAACTCATAAGGAAGGTCCGGATTAATCAAATCGTGCATCAAGTGTCTCGAGGCACCCGCTAAATATTCCCAGACGGTATCGTTGTAAGGGGCTGCAGGTGTTGGCTCCACAAAATTTTTGTCTATCTCAACATAAAACACCCCGTCCTTCGACTCATCATCAATAATAACTTCATTTTGAAACTTTACCCCTAAATTGTGTTTATGAGCGACAATCTTAACATATTTGATGAATCTATCAGCAACCTCTTTGATCGAACTTTCCATGGCAATTCTGTGATTGATGGAGATTGAGACAGCCTCTGGTAAGGCATTGGCTTTTTCTCCGCCTTTGATTATATCAACTGCTTGAGACGTCCTGACTAAATACTTAGTGTCACGAGACTGACTCAACATTTCAATAACCTGTTTATTGGATTTGGGATCGAAATCAGCTTTCAAAATTGCTTCTTTAACTGGCGGTGGTAATTTATCTCCGAAATTGGCAGCAACACATTGTAAATATGTCAACACTGGACTTTTATCAGTTAAGAGGGGTTCGAAGGGATTGTTTTCTAACAAATATACCAACTCAGATGCTATACCAATAGAGGTATGGTCAGGTGGAGCAGAGGAGTGACCACCGGGTGTTCTTAATTGAGCCTCGATATTCACGTACCCCTTTTCACTAACTAAAGGAGCAGCTATTAATACACCAGAACTTGGTTCCATTATAAATGCAGCACCCTCATCAATCAAAGCATACATTGAATCGTTTCCGTACTTATCAACGAGAAATTTCGAAATATGACCAGCACCAACGATACCACCGCTCTCCTCATCAAATCCGAAAGCTGCAATTATTGTTCTGGTAGGTTTGAAATCCTTAGAAACTAATAATTCTAAGGACTCCATAATGGCAATCAATAGATTCTTACAATCACTAGAACCTCGGCCATACAAGTATTTACCATCATAATGACCTTCAAATGGAGGATAAGTCCAGGCGTCTAAAGAATCTTGTTGAACAGGTACGACATCTTGATGGGCAGCAAGCATTATAGGCTTCAAGGACTCGTTAGAACCCTTCCAAATAAAGACTAATCCATAAGTATTGACTTTTTGCACCTCTAAATTTTCATAAACACTAGGAAAGGTTTCCTCTAAGTACTGGTGAAACTTTTTAAATTTTTCATAATAGCCAGGGTCATCGACAACTTCAGGAGGGCTATCAAAAACGACGGTGTCCACTTGAACAGCACCCGATAATTTTTCAATTGATTTCTTTCTGAATTCCAAATCATAAAGAATGGCTAACGCAGAAGAGTTGTCTTTGATAAAGCTTTCGGGTGCCTTTAAGGGTAAAATTGGACAGACGTTATCTGTCAACAATGAGTCGCTAGCTTTATTGAATGAACTTAAAATCTCGGTCCTACACAACAACGTCAATCCAATACATAAGCTTAAAGCGACAAGTACTTTATACGACATGTGACACATTGGTCCTCTTTTTTCATTGTTGACTAATCCCTTCATTTTTAACTAGTCAATGGATTTAAGAAGGGTTAATAACTGGATTTTTAACTGCCCCTGTCAACAATTTCCTTGAGCCGCTTAACGCCAGCTCTGATAAGACGAATTGCGCTTCACGGTATTTCCACGCAAAGAAGTTTGGTATATCATTAGCTGCAAGCCATGAAACCTCAACACTAAAGTAATAATCAAGTTGGCTCTATTGGTGTTCTTGCTAAGATAATTATCTCCGCTTCTGGTAAATTCATGCTGTTCAATTAGTTATCTTTTGAATGCAGATGAACTTTACGATCAGTAATGTGCTATTTGCGCAGTGAGGAAACAGTAAATTTTGCAACTTTCAGGAAAAGGAGATGCTCTAATTGTAAAGTGTGAGGTGTTAAACACAAATAACAAAAACAATAAGCATGCTCATTTCGGAATAGTTAAAGTTAAGGGGTAAACCTTTGAAAGGTAAACAGAAGCATTAAATATTTACCATTCGTCAGAGAAATACAGCAATGGTTAAATATTAAACAATAGTAATTGCACTAATGCCCTACTCCATTATTAAAGAACTAAAATATTTCCTAACTTATTGGCAGTCAAATGAATCGATTATGAGCGAAAATTATATCTTGAAAACATGCCTGGATTCGAAGTAAGATTATTTTGACTTCGCTTCTTATGTAGGCAAAAAGAGGAAGAATACTATTTTTAGGATTTTATCTAATTGGGCTTTAAATGTGTGCCGAGCCCTATCGACAGTTACTACTTTAATCAAGAGTTCCCTTACCTGGTTGTATGATGAGGTAATGCTTATTGTCAAAAAACAAAAAAAAAAGAGAATTTATTGTTTGGATCCTATTGTTCAATTTCAGGGTTTCTTTCTGGCAAAAAAGAATCAAGTGTCGAGTATTTAAAGGAGTTGAATTTCGGACCTGCTAAATCATGGATTGAATTTTTTGATCTTAAAGAATACAAATTGTTTTTCTTTCTATGGATTCTCCAAAATGTTGTCTTTTAAATTCTTATTGACTGTTTGCTCATTGGCTTCCACTGCTTTAACTGCTCCTACATCTACCACACCTAATACCACTGTTTCGTCTACTCCTTCTTTTGAGCCACAACCACTACAAATTGTGGAGTTCAAGATTGAGTCACCAGATGAGTCTGTTGATGGTAAAGGAATTATTGCTATAAACGAAGGTGCCGCTGCAGACTATTTATTTGTGAGCGATACCAATGATACCATGAAAGTGTTCTTCGATCCACAGACACATACTTTATTCGAACAAGTTAACAACAATACCAAGTACAGATTTAATATAGAAAACGATGTTGCCATGTTTTCCCAAACTGGCAATCAACCAGTATCACTCGATAATGATTATTTGAATTATAACAACTCCATCAATGGATTTGGTGCTTGCAACTATATCAAGGATCCACATGATACACCAGAAGAGATGCCTGTCATTTCATATCTTGGTAAGGAAAATTTACCCCATAACTGCAGTCCTGTATTGCTTAAAGTCTCAAGAATCTACATGGTCTTGTGAATTGTTACCCGCTTGAAAATTATACCCCAGCTCAAAATAGAGAATCAATAAAATAGAATGTAACCATAAATTTTTAATTTTTGGTTCTAATATATTTCAACTTCTTCAACCTAAAATTCTCTAAATGATCAAATTCAAAACTGCACCGAACAGTTGGAGCTCGACACTTTTTCCAACTTTCCATTAAATTCTACCTCCTTGTGATCGGCAAAAATAGAATTAACAATGCTACCCATTTATTGTGCAGTTTCATAAATTGTAGGCATTCGGATAATCTTACATTCGAATTCATCGTTATCTCTGCCGTAATGTCATCTAGTAATCACCTTAAATACCTAAATTTTGAACCCATTTCTCCAAGAGTTTGTGGTCAACGAAAACTTCATGCAAAAGCAAGGATTGAATGTTTTGGAAATTGCTGACGATGAAGGGTACCTCTCGGTAATCGAACCTGGAAATCCAGATTTGTTGAAAAAGACTGGCATTTGAACAAGATGGCAGAAAACCGCCACGTCGGGAATTAGTTGAAAACGACCATGATCTAGCAGATGGATTCTGGGGTAAATTATCATCTGGGGTAAGTTCACCCGGGGAACCATAAGAAGTGATTGACGATATATAAGAGCGTACGCAAGCTTGGCTCTCCATATTATTTCACTCCCCGAAGTCAAGATTAGCATTAACTGAAAGATTACACAAGAGCGTATAGACAGAGAAAAACAATGATTTGGAGATAAAAACTAAAATAACCAAAATTTCAAACAAACACAAAGAAAAAAAAAACACTAAGGAATATGAAGGGTCACTGTGCAGTCAAGCACACCATAAAAAACCGAAGATTTATACCAAGCCAACACTCATTAGAGGCGAAATAAGCGAAAAGCCAAAGATTATCTTTAAAATTTGACAGCAAGATGTATAACATTAGAACTACACAACAAAGATCCCAGAACAAACCCCTGTTATTTTAAAGACCAAAGGATTATTAGGCCGAAAAGTTCAAACCAAACACTAGAAAAAAGTCAAAAACTATTTCTAAAATTTAATACAACAAAACTTTTAAAGACTAGAACTGAACAGCACAGGTTCCAACAAAAGCCCATGCTTTTCCAACAGCCAGAGAACCATTTACAAGCGAATAACCAGCCAGCAAGTTCTGAACAAAAACCACTAGAGATGAAATCTAAAAAAAAAAGTCAAAAATTATTTTTAAAATTTCATACGGTGATGCTTAAAGACTGCAAAAAAATTCTTTATTATTACAGAGACTAGGGAACGATTGACCAGCAATTATCCAGCCAAAAGGATCAAAATAAGGTTCACCAGAGGCAAAAAATAAATAAAAAAATAAAAAAAAAGTCAAAAACTATCTCTTTAATTTTAGAACGAAAATGTTAAGGACCAGAGCTGCTTAGCGTAGGCTCCAGCATAACCCCCCCATTCCAAATAAAAGAGGACCAATGAACAGCATTCATTTGTTGGAATTCTAATAGTAACACACTCATTTTGTTTTTTCTAATTTTTCTTTTTTTTTGTAAATTTTATCTTTTCTTCTTTGATTACTTAAAACAAATAGTAATCACGTGACACAGGAGAACTAACACTGATAAATTTGCAGCCAAATTTATCTCACTTAAATAAATACAACTTATTTATTTAACACACTTGAATATACAACTTATATTCTATTAACTCTATAGAACTATTTATTAGTGGGAAATCCTGTTATACTTATAATGATTTTATTAGAATTAGACGAGTTATTTCAATTGCCAGCATTTTGACAAAATGTGAACACATTAACAAAATGTAACCATCTCAACAATGAAGTGCTCCATCCTAGTGGAATGTAACCATTTTAACAATGGAACATTCCAGCACACATGAAGCACTTCAACATCATTAAGCCAATAGGATCAAAACGAAGACCAAATAATACAACTTCGAAAATTATTTCCAAAATATTATATGAGAATCTGAAGACAAGAAATTACGGAGCAAAAAGTTATAAAGCGAATTATTGGCAGCTTCTCAAGACCAGAGAAGCTTTGGTCGAGTGCCATTTACATAATAATAAAAGATGGATTGATATTGAATTTATTTTAAACGAATAAACGACCAAGCACGTAAATAAAAAGCAAGGAAAGAGTGTCACACCAAAGCTTATTGTGTGATGCCTTGGAGGCTTCCAGATTAAGCTAGAACCACTGATTTGCAAGAAAGATGGGGAATAATCACCGTGGAAAAGGGAAAAAAAAAGTAAATGAACCCAAAGCACGTAATAATAACAATCAGGCTCCAAGCAACCTTAAAACCACTTCAGTTATTCAGAATCGCCTGCACCCACATTTTAATGGACATAAGCATTCTGCTTGTAAAGAATTCCAACATTGTAAAGCAATTGATGCGGACTGAACTCTTCTAGACGACACCCTAATTCTGTGATGAAGACATTGTGCAATTCCTGGTTCGTCCCTCAACCTCCTGACTCCACATCCGCCTAAAATAATAACGCTAACAGCAATTATTGTTTTCCTCTTCCTATATTTTCTGTAGATATGTGGGCCATGGAATTTATTCCTCCTTGGCAGACTTTACTTACTTGGCTCAAAGAATTTCTTTAAACTGATCCCAGGCGTATACGAAAGCTTTATTGACCTGGATTTTGGGTTCTCTTTATTTACATTGACTAAAATACACATTATTACGTTCTTTTATTATCTTCTTGCGGTACTTGAATTCTGGACGAAGATTAAATTCTTACAGTCCAAAATCTTTCTTGACTCAGGAGGATTATATCGATCACCCAGAAGATGTTTTTTTGGGATACTGGCAAATTCTGATTTAAACATCGTTTATCACCACAAGACGGCAGTATTCCACTAATAGTACCATTTAATCACGAAGTGGCAAAGTACTATGGAGAAATGATAATTTAAATTAAAATCTCATCAAACCTCAATTGATTCAGCAAAAGTTAACCATCCATCCAGAAGAGCCGTAGGTTATCGAGATAACATTTGGTGATCAGCTAGAAGCTATCAGTTCTTGAAGCATTACTCTTTGCATTAGTCAAGTTCCGGCGAGCACCATATGGTCTACAAAAAAGTATTGGCTGACTTATTTGTATGCCCAACGTTGAATTGTAGTACTGACTTTGAAAATGCTGCTTTGAACAGGATTCAATCTTCTTCAATGCTTCTGCGGGACCTGAACCTACTGAAGACAGTCTTCTTGGTAATAAATAAAAGGTTTGCTTGCTAACTATATCGGTCCATCCCCTTCAATTGAATTTGAATCAATGAAGGCTAAAAGACACGACAACCAAACGCATATAATAATAATAACGGAGCCCTAAACTGCCTTGAAACCACTTTGGCTATTTAAAAAATTTGTGGCTTTATTCTCAGTTAGTATACTCGATTTTCTTCTTAATCAGTAGTTCCAGCTCAATCTAGAATCCTGGGAGCATCACAATAATACCCTCTGGGTTCAGACCTTCGTCGCTTTTTGTTTTACGTGAGTGGTGCTTTATTCGTCCTATATAAATGCATATCAACAATCTTTTTCAGTTATAGTGAATAGCTCAGAGCCGTGGGCTCTGGAAGTTGATTCGAATTTTTTGGGGGCTTTTGCTATGTAGTTCCGGCCTTCAGCGTCTTCGTATGAAATTTAAGAAATTATTTTCGAATTGTTTTTTGTAATTTTCTCCCCTAATGATTTCTGCTGATCTTATTGGCTCATTAATTGCTGTTAGGTGATTATCGTGCCTTTAGAATAACAGGGGTTTGTGCCGGTACCAATGCCGTGCAGTTTCTAGTCTTGAAGTTTTTCGTATTAAATTTTAGAAATAATTTTTTCCTATTTTTTCTCAGTTTGCCTCTCGTGAATTTATTTTGGTCCTGATGGTCTAATACTCGTTATTCAATGCTTTTTTGCTTTTTAAAATAACAGAAGTTTCTTGTGGTAGCTTTGCTATGTGTTTCTTTTGGTTTTAAACATATCCCATTAAATTTTAGAAATAATTTTCGAATTTTTTTTATATGCTCCTCTAGTGATTTTGTTCTGACTTTATTGGCTCATTGATTGCTGTTCAATGGTTCTCTTGTGCTTGGAATAAGAGAGGACTGTGTTGGAATTTATGCCGTGCAGTTCTAGTCTTGAGGTTTTTCGTTTCAAATTTTAGAAATGTTTTTTTTGTTTTTTTTTTTTATTTGCTCTAATAGTGTATTTCTCTTGATCTTCTGTCCTAATTATTGTTTCTCTGGCCCTGGGAATAACAGCGGTTTGTTCTGGGAGCTTTGTTGTGTAGTTCTAGTGTTTAACATCCTCGTGTAAAATTTTAAGAAGAATTTCTAACGTTTTTTTCTTATTTCGCCTGTAGTGAGTGTTGTTTCTCTTCTTTATATTATCTGATCTTTAGATCGCTTTCTTTCGATGATTATTAAAAATCTTTATTACTTACTTTCAATTTTCTCCTCCACTAGGTTTTTTTCCTGTTAGGGTTTCCTAGATTACTTATATTTCGATTTTATGTATTATCTCTATATTAAATAGGTATAATGCATAGTTTGTATTAAAAAAAATTTTTCTTAGAGTCCCTGGGATGAACTTACCCCAGATGATAATTTACCCCAGAATCCATCTGCTAGATCATGGTCGTTTTCAACTAATTCCCGACGTGGCGGTTTTCTGCCATCTTGTTCAAATGCCAGTCTTTTTCAACAAATCTGGATTTCCAGGTTCGATTACCGAGAGGTACCCTTCATCGTCAGCAATTCCAAAACATTCAATCCTTGCTTTGCATTTAACTGGCTGTTTCTTCTATTTTCCCAAACAGAGCTAAGTTTTCTTTGACGGCAAACTCTTGGAGCAGTGGGTTCAAAATTTAGGTATTTAAGGTGATTACTAGATGACATTAAGGCAGAGGTCACGATGAATTCGAATGTAAGATTATCCAAATGCCTACAGGTTATGAAACTACACAATAAAAGGGTGGAGCACTTGGTTCTGGTATTGTGGATCACGAACACAGTTTGTTTGTCTTTAATCGCCAGCCTTTAACTTCACACGTTTGAAAAAAGGTCACTTCTATCCTAGGGTGGGTTGACACTTCAAATTTTGATCCGGTCCCTGACCGATTTCTTCTTGTTATGGGCGATTGTGTATTTCATGAATGGTTCTCGGGTCCTCAACACTTCGACCGACTACAAAGTCTCCCAAAAGAATTTCGGCATATGAAATTCAATTTGTTTACACCATCGTAAATCCAGCTTGATATCGACACATGTTGTTGACTTCTGTAAAAATCAGGCTTTCATATTATCGCTTACGGTTGTGATGACTATACTGGCTTATTAACATAAAGAATTATTTCTTAACACATACACAATTAAACACCAAAAAACATTGTTTGCCGAAGGAGGATTCAGGGTTTTGTGAGAATTGAAATCGCTAATAACTTAGAATTATAACAGCGAGATGTTGAATTCATTCTCAACGAGTCGTTTTTTCTATTACCAACTCGATAACGGTTGAACATTCGTCTTATTAGAAACCTGATGAGAGGTTCTAATATTTCCATTTTCGTCAAACCAGTGCTTAGATTCGCATCTCTTAACTATATGCCCAAATCCTTTACACTTAAAACATTGCACAGGTCTAGGAGTATCAGCATCATTAGACTCCAGCCGGTCCAGCTCTCGTTTGGTACAAATATTTGACACTTTTTCAAGAACCTCGTCCCAGGTTGGCAATATAAAGTTGCCGTCCGTACATTTGACAGATTTAATATTGGTGAAGTAATTGTTGATATCCTCATCCTCAAGAGTGAGGTAATCTAAATATAAAACCTTCATTATGTCACTAAAGACACGGGGATCGGCACCTTTTAATACCTCGATTTGATCAGCTAACGTCAAAGACTTATCACTCAATTTGGTCATGGCTTCAAAAGCTATAACTCGGGCAAGAAGATAAGAGACATGCTTGTATTTATCCCGAATCTGAAGAAAGCGTTCACGGCCCGAAGCGCCTGCGAATTCTTTAAGGATATAAGCATCGACTGTGTTCCGTATCACACAGTCCACAATCATATCATAATGAGGTGTGGGATCATCCACACCAGGAAAAGAAGCAGACCCAGTCTCAATATAAGTCATTATGACAAGGGCCGGGATAGAATTAAATATGTTCTCACAATTTTGGACCCATGGATTATAGTCCTCACTACCTGTCAAAACACACCTCTTAGGAATAGTAGCTTTCCGAAGATACGGCCAAACTTCTCCCAAGGTCCTATACCAATTCTCCATTTTCGTTCCTCTGATAATAACTACTGGGTATCTAAAGGGGATGATGCTGTATTTATAATTTAAGTTTTTGAATTTAAGGTTCTTGCTCGCGCTTTCTTTATAGAGCGAAGGGCCACGGTGATAAGACTGGTATGTAGTGTTATTACCAACTTTCATTCAAAATTGGGAAGCAAGGCTGGTTGCTAGGAATTATAAAACGACTGTTAAAATGCATGTTAAACTAGCTAAATGGACTGACACAGTTGTTTGTTGATATGAAATGAAATTTACCTCAATCTGGAAATTGAAATAGCTCGTCTAATTTTAATAAAATCAATATAATAATAGAGTTTTGGATCACGTGACCACTGGGTGTTTACATTAAGAATTAGAAACAAAATCCAATAACGGCATCGGTCGGTGTACCATAAAAGAGTATGGAAACGGATTAGTACCAAAGCAAAGGATTGTGAGTAATCTAGGGGTGAATATAGTTGAATTTTTGAGAGAACTGGCGGCTAAAAATTAACGACCTTTTTCTAAAGCTTGAATTATGTTCCCTTATTGCAAAACACTGACCTAGAGGAGTTTCAATCTTCTGGAGGTGTTATCTTGGTGACTGTGGTGAGATGAAAATATTTTTTAACGTGTATGCTTTTGCTTTTTTCCAGCTTTTAATCAGTGTTGAACAAATCTCCGTATATTGACTTTTTTGCAGTAATTGCAAAATCGCAAAAATTACTAAAATGAGAGATAAGAGATGAAGATAGAGGATAACTCGACTTCTCTTTAAACCAGATTTAACAACCCTTGCTTCAGTAGCATACTTGCAGCCTAAAAAGAGACCCATGTCAGTTTCAAGAGTACTTAAGTTCCTGGGGCTCTTAATGATGCCGATAGCTGCAATAGCCGCTTTAAGCCAGGTGACTACTAAGACAGAGAATGTAGTGGAGGCCGATCAGACAACATCACAACTAGTGAGATGCTGTCACACACGGATACAAAACCTAGCCACACGATCAATGCAATGGATTATCAACAAGTATCAAGCGTCAATAACCATTGTATTGCTTTATATTCTCCATAAACAGAACCCATTATTCCACGGAAGCAAAGGAATATGAGGCAGAAACAGGAGTGAACAGAATCAAAAATCTGTTGAAACTATAGTGAATACCATTCTGAACCAACATGTGATGACTAAAAGCAAAGCGATGATGCAACACTGCTATCCATCAGTTAGTTCATAGCGGCAAAACAGTAGACAAAAATCAGCAAGCTGAATATCTAGCACGAAGTCATAAATATACAATGTTACAACATGATACACCAATTGTCAGATATATATTTAAACTTACACAAATATATAAATGCAATATGCTTACACTCTTTTCAATTTTTCACTTTTTTTTTCCTTCCACATCCGACTCTCATTGCATAAAAGTTACCCGGAAATTGTATATATTTTTACCCTAAAAACTAATTACAATGTTACTACGAAGTATCGATAAACTTCGTTGTTTAATCAAGATCAACTCTTCTACCATCATCTAAATCAGCATCTGAAGATTTAACCCATTTGGTTTTATTAATAATTTTGAAAAAAAAGTACAAGACAAAGAAGAAAGGCAACAAGACATAAGCGTCAACCCAATTACCAGCCTGGAAGGGAACAAAGTATGACCATCCCTGAATCAATGCAAGAAAAAGATTCAATATTATACTCACCACCGGTAAGTATGGATACAAGGCACCACGATATGGTATATCCTTATAGTCTCTTCCTTGTATTTTCCAAGCTTGTCTAAATCTAATTTGCATGAATGAGACAGAGCCCCAAACAATAAAAACAGCGACTCCAGATAAACTGACTATGTAACCGTAAGCTTCGGCAGCACCAGTGCTGACATTCATTAAGGATAAAAGACCCAATGAATTCATTAAAATGATAGAAAAATATGGAACTCCCCTTTTATCCACGTAGCCCAAGAATTTTGGAGCAGCTCCTTCTTTAGCTAAATTAACAATAGTTCTCGAACCAATATAAATGGAACTATTAATTGCAGAAATACAAGTCAATAGGATGAAAGCATTAATCAAATGAACACCACCATTCCAACCAGCTCTCTTTATAGCAATGGTCATAGGCGATTTCAAAGTGGATGTGTCTGAATTCAAATCTGGGTCGTTATAAGGGACTGTCATTCCGTAACTAACAGAGATACCCATATAAATCACAATAATTCGGAAAAAAGTTTGTCTAATAGCACTAGGAATAGCCTTACCAGGATTTCTTGTCTCACTAGCAGCAATAGCTACAGCTTCTACCCCGGCATAAAAAGTTGAAGCAAAAACAAAAGTACTAGCGACACTTTTGAAACCATTATTGAAGGCACCGGGGTCATTCCAGTAATGGAAACCAAATGCTGGGGTCCCATTTATACCACCAGCCACATACACGATGGAGAAAATATAAAATGCAAAAATTCCAACGATTTTTGAAAGGGCTAACCAATATTCCGCCTCTCCAAAGGCTGCCACACCCAAAAACTGGAATAACATAAAAGCAGCCCAAAAGATTAATATATATCCATATATAGGGACTTGCGGTCCCCAAAATATCATTATGGAGGCAGTAGCATTGTATTCGTTAGCTAGTACCGCCACCCAAATAATAACATAGTACCAACCTACAGTAGCACCAAAGGCCCTATCCACGAATTTATTTCCCCACGTAGAAAAAGCACCCCCTGTGGGGTAAGTAGTAGACAATTCACCAAGAGATTGCATCATGGCAAATGCAATTAAACCAATTACCCCAAACCCAATGATGATACTAGCAGGTCCATTTTTTAAAGCCAACGAAGCCCCAATCAAAATACCAGGACCAATGATACCTGCCAAGGCAATCAACGAAATGTGTCTGTTCTTTAACTTACGTTTAAGCTGGTTTTCTCCTGTAATGGATACCTGACCCGAAATTACTGAGGGTGAGTAGTCGATTTCTTCAGTTTGTTCTTCCTTGACATCTTTGTTTCTCAAAAAGAAATTCTTGACTTCTTCCATCTTATCGCTATTCAATTTTCTTATATGCTAGCCAAAAAGGATATGAATTATTGTTTCTAAGAGAGGGTCTTCTTTAAAAAAAAGCACAAAAAAAGGACAGAAAAAAAAAATCTAATGGCAAAAGAAGTATTTTTATTGTGGCTTTTTTCTTTTTCTATTTTCTCACCCAGAGGTTACGTGCTATCGCCTTGATAAGGCACAATAGTAATACTATCGTAAAGCAAAATCACAGATAAGAGAAAATTGACGAAGGTGTTTACGATAGCTTATCGATAAGTTCTTGACTTTAGGGTCTCTGTAATTCTCGAGAACTAAGTTCCGAGATTCGCTAAGGGGCAAGAGGCTGCAGCGATCGTGATCAAAATTACCGGAATTTCAAATTACCTATTTTGGCGACTTGGTAGGGAGATACGATCTATGATTAATTTCCTTCGTGAAACTACCATCTCGCAACAGAGCTAAGTACAAAAGAAGATAAGGAATAATACAGAACTTGTAGCGTAGAGTGTATATTAGAATGAATTCTTTTTGATAATAGGAAGATAAGAAAAGTCTAAATAGAATGAGGCTAGAATTAAACTGAATAGGCAAATATATCCTAGAAGTCTTATTCTTTTTCAGGTCTTAAATCTGATCTAACCGGGGAAACTAATGGATGCAATTGGCATAAATAAGTGAAGGCCCACATTAAGAAACACATAGATAATCCTAATATGACAGAGGATCTCCATACAGTTCTGTCTTGTTTAGGAGCAGCTACCCATGTCAAACCACACAAGGCTGCAACTATAACAAAAACAATCAATACAGTGTATCTTGAATTTGGTTAGTACAACAATTCAATTCGTAAGGGGGATAGTCTTGACTACTCCTGGCAAGGCTAGAATGGAGAAATCTGTTTTTATTTTCATGACCATAATACTGAATGAGTGCTGAATCCATACACAATGACTTGTGGGTCATTTGAAAGAATGGGATTACAAAACAAATCTCCATAAAGATTTGTTACTGGTGAAATGTGATCATTCGATTCCTTCACCCCTCATTAAAGTTGTATTACGCCCTCTGGTGTTCTATTCACAGATCAGTCCTTCCACAAAAAATATTACAGTAGCAGGTCATAATATTGTACGTATATATCCTACCAAGTATCAATATGAACAATCCCACCTTCTTCTTGTCTGCTCTATACATACCCACTCATTTTATTATGTGTTGTAGCTTTAGCTGATGGATGTTAGCTTCAATATTTCGTTTCGTCGCATTAATTCACGACAAAGACACGACCCTGGCTTTCACTCAAGATAAACCATGTAGTATGGAAAAAGAATAGGGAATCAAGTTATGTCTGATTTGCCACAACAATTGATCAACTGGTTATATAATGTACTACAGCCACAGTATATAAATAAACAGATTGTTTACACCCATGTGGTCCAGTTTCTACAAAAGACATTTTCCAAGGGCTTTCGTATCAGAACCAGGGTTTATACATCAGGAGTTACGGGTAACTCCAATCTACTTATAAATGTTTATGGTAGCATAGTTCTTGGAAACAAAATGGTTATTCCAATAGAGATATGGATTCCCTTGAACTACCCTTTCAGTGATGAGACAAACAACGAAGAAGTGAATGGTGTACCGTTAGCGTTTGTCATTCCCGACAATGCCAATGGAATCTATTTGAACCCTGGAAACTTTATCGATAGCCAGGGAAAGTTTTATCATCCATTTTTAGCGGATTGGTACAAGTGCCGGAAATCCATTGATGCAAATGATATGAGGAATTTCAATTTATTGAATATGTTTAATTTGCTTGTGGGATCATTCGAAAAGAACAATCCACTCTATTTAGCAAGCCCAATAACTACCGCTTTGCCTCCAAAACCATCGAAGGTACCTATTGCGTCTCAGATACAGCCAAATGCAACCTCATTACCCAACTCACACATACAATCGCCACAACAAACAGGTTATACAATGAGCCCCCAAACCACGGGACCCCCATTACCAGCTAAACCTATGAAATTGCCAACAATTCCTTTAAAGTATCAAGCTCCGCTACCATTACCCAGCGAGAGACAACCAATCAACAGCCAGCCTATGCCACCAGTGAACCATCCAATGTCACCACACTCCGAATACACAACGACAGTGGAAAACTATGGGACTCCCATTGTGTCCGCTCGTGGATACCCCCCAGACAATAGGTTACCTCTGAAATCCCCATCGCCTCCTGGGTACTATTCTAACCCTGTATCAGTTCAACCTACCAATTCGAATAGCACACCCACGAGGGGCCATTCCAGAACTGTATCTGTGAATGATAATTTAATTGACCAAGATGATAGCCAGAGTGTCATTCTGGCACAAGCAAACAACGACAAAAGGGAATTACTTTTAAAACTTTCCAAAGAAATCAATACATGCTTACAAGAGATGCCGGAAAATTCTGGTTTATTAGAAACTATAAATACCAATACTTTGAAAATTGATGGATTATATAACCAGTTGAATCATCACCATAATCAAGCATTGGCCAATAAAGACAATCTTAATAGCCATTTGGATCATTTGTCAGAAAAGTTGACACAAATCTCTAATCTCAACAGTCAATTGAACCAGTTTCAAGAAATGAATGAAAAAGACAACCGTCATGTTCATTATGGGGCCAATTACAAGGTTAGCTTGGATGAATTAATTATTCCAGATCTGTTATTGACAAACCAATTATACGACATTACGAGTGAGATAAAGGCCAACAAAGATCTGATTGCAATCATCAGTGGAGATTTCAGTAATGAACCAGAGATTATCGATAATGACAATTTTGATACTTGCGTTAAATCGGTTAGAAATATTGGAAGAGATTTATTTTGGTTGGAGCTATTAAAGGCTGAAATTTCTAAAAAGATGTCAATTACATAGAAAAATACGTCATAAGCATTTGTGAATATTTGTATAGTTCAAAGGGGAAATTCCAAATCCATTATCTGAAGCTTCTATATTAGAGCTGTGGTTTTTGCGGCCCCATCTTATCACTATTATACATATCCTGCACATAAAACAATTGGAAAATTTTTTTTTCACTTAACTCTTCTCATCTAAAGAAAAAGTTTTCCTGCTAAGTAAGGGATTGTTAGTGTTTAAATTTGGTACCAAACAGTTTAACGGAAGAGTTTACAACATGTCTAAAGAATACATAATCAAGCCTGAAGCTGTAGCTCCAAGTAACGACACTTCTGACTGGCCCTTATTGTTAAAGAACTATGATAAGTTATTAGTTAGAAGTGGTCACTATACTCCAATCCCATCTGGATGCTCACCATTGAAAAGAGACATCAAGTCTTATGTGTCATCTGGTGTCATTAATTTAGATAAGCCATCTAATCCATCATCCCATGAAGTTGTTGCCTGGATTAAGAGAATCTTGAGAACTGACAAAACTGGTCATTCTGGTACTTTGGATCCTAAAGTTACTGGATGTTTGATCGTTTGTATAGACAGAGCCACTAGATTAGTGAAATCCCAACAAGGTGCTGGTAAAGAGTATGTTTGTGTTGCCAGATTACACGATGAATTAAGTGACGCCAAAGAATTGAATAGAAGTTTGGAAAATTTAACTGGTGCCTTATTTCAAAGACCTCCTTTGATTTCTGCTGTTAAGAGACAATTGAGAGTTAGAACCATTTATGACTCTAAGTTGATAGAGTTTGACAATAAAAGAGGTTTGGCAGCTTTCTGGGCTTCTTGTGAAGCTGGTACTTATATGAGAACTTTGTGTGTCCATTTAGGTATGTTGTTAGGAGTTGGTGGTCATATGCAAGAATTAAGAAGAGTTCGTTCAGGTGCTTTGGATGAAAATAAAGGATTAGTTACTCTACACGACGTTTTAGATGCCCAATACGTCTACGATAACACCAGAGACGAAACTTATTTAAGAAGAGTGATCCAACCCTTAGAAACTTTGTTAGTCGGATACAAAAGGGTGGTCGTTAAAGATTCTGCCGTTAATGCTGTTTGTTACGGGGCCAAATTAATGATCCCTGGTTTGTTACGTTATGAAGAAGGAATTGAATTATATGATGAAGTTGTTTTAATGACTACCAAGGGTGAAGCTATTGCCCTTGGTATTGCTCAAATGTCCTCAGTTGATTTACAATCTTGTGATCATGGTGTTGTTGCTAAAGTTAAAAGATGTATAATGGAACGTGATACTTATCCAAGAAGATGGGGATTGGGTCCAATTGCCCAAAAGAAAAAGCAGTTAAAGGCTGACGGGAAATTAGATAAATATGGAAGAGTAAATGAAAATACCCCTGAAACATGGAAATCTGACTACAAAGACCATGATGACGAACCTGCTCCTCCAGTTCCTGCTTCTAAGTTAGAAGTTCCAGAAATTCAATTACCAAAGAAATCTAGTGAGGAAGCAGAAGTAGAATCGAACGAAAAATCTGAAAAGAAAGAGAAGAAAGAAAAGAAGGAAAAGAAGGAAAAGAAAGAAAAGAAAGAAAAGAAGGAAAAGAAAAGAAAAGCCGAAGATGGCGAATCTTCTCCTAAAAAGAAAAAATCTAAGAAGGATTAGAATCTTCGAAGCCATTCTCAAAATCGAGAAAGGAAGGGGAATGAATTTCCTTTGCAATCACTGTATATATACATTAAATAGTCAACATTTTTCTATTAATAAGCTCAATGAATACAATCTTATTTACATTAAATAGTCAACATTTTTCTATTAATAAGCTCAATGAATACAATCTAGAAATAATCATGCTCTCAATTCAAAGCTGCAAGTGATACCCGAGCGGTTTGTTATCTATTTGTCTGTCAAGGTCAATAATCTTTAATTTGACTTCCTCAGCTTCATTTGTCAATCCCCTTTTCTCTAAAAGGTAAAGTTGAGCTCGATAGACACAAATGGTGATAAGCTTATCAGAACTCAGATTTGATAATGATTTGCATATCCGCAAACAGTCAAAAATCCTTGAATCTGCCTCATTCATTGAAAATGAATTGAAAGCACAGATCAAATTAACAAATATTCTAATGAATGGTGATGAATATGCTGACAAATCAACTTCTCTCAATAAACGCAATTCTGTTTGGTTTGCAAATGAACCATAGGCAAGACTTAAAGCTTGGACAAAATGTAGTAATTCTGTATTTGTATGAAAAATGTTTGGAAATCCATTTACAATGGTGTTTTCATCAAGCGCATCTTTATGTATAAGATCTTTCAAAACTTTAATTCCAATAGAGAACTTCTTCAGTACCTCATGCTTATCATTAAGGGATATTTTGGTAGGTGTATCAAATTCAGAATTGTTATCAAGTTCACTGTAGCTCCTTTTCCGAGGATTATCATCTTCCTTATCATTCAATAACTTCGATTTCCAAAAAAGAAGATTAATAGTTTGAAGTAATCCGTAGAACTCAGTATCGTTATTCAAACGCTTAAGCTTCGTAAGTCCATAGAGTAGAATAATAGCCTCATCAATACGTGATTCTTTAATGAGGTCAATGGCTTCTGCATAAATTTTCTTCAATCTAAATGAGGAACTTGAAACACTATTGTGGAAATCTTCTTTATCCACTACCAAATGGTCATATTTATCTTCCACGTTTTGTTCTTTAGTGATAAACTTGAGGTAATAAGCAGAGTTGAAAAGGATGAATCGACTCTTGGCAAGACTGAAAGTAAGGTCATTTACACTAGCACCCACACTAGTTTCCAAGTTTGTAGTATCGTTCGTGAGTGTTGCATTCATGGACCTTAAGGCAGAATTCAATGGTTTCGTAGCAATGTCTGACCTATTCGAGTTCATGAAACTAAGAGCTACCAATAGGGAGTACATTGCAGTAAACTGGGTTCTATTCAACCAATAGACAGTCAATCTGATATTTGAGTTAAGATCACTTTCCAGAAGAAGTACATCAAGAACAATTTCTCCCGAAGTATTCCAGCTAGACCACTGGCTCACCCTTTGCTCTTGAATAATTGATTCGATAGTTTTGGTTACATCTTTGATAGCTGTCGGTTTGTTAAGTATAACGTAGCTGTAAAATCTCAAAAGATGATAATTTAGTTGCAATTGAATAGGAACCTTAGTCTTATCGAAATTGCTATTGATATGATCTAACGAAGCTGTAAAAGCAGAAATGTCACCTCTTGAAATCAGATTGAAGGCACTCATCAAAAGAAAATAAGTGGCGATAGGTTCTCCTGCCCTAATGACTAGATCCATGAACGGCTTTGTTAATTTCGGCAGAACAAAATTATTACTATATTGGTTTTTCAAAATGTGGAATAGAAGAGTAATAGTTGGATTTGTGTGATGCTGCTTCAAAATATTGTCCACAAAATGTGAACCAATATTCCTTCTAGAACTCAAACCCATAACTAGCTTAAACAATAGCGCCTGACTTAAAACTTTATACTTCAAAAAATCGTGCCTACTAGCCAAGGTGATAGCTTCATTTAAATATTGTTCACATGTGGAATAACTTTTGGTTTCGTAGGTTTCGTAGAAGTATATGGTGGATAACTTATATAGCACTATCACTGTTGTCTTAGGATCTAATAAAACTTTGTAACGCCTTAGAATCAATAATAGGGCCTTAATTTCCAACTTTAGTAAACCGTAATATCTTTCCAATCCGCTTTCTGTATTACATTGGACAACTATACTTCGTGCTTCTTGATGAAACCTGTCGGACAATTGAATTAAATTAATGACATCCAAATCAGCTGCCGAAAAGTTTTGGAGCCACTCGTGATCTTCAAGTTCCTCATGCAAATTACTTGTCTCCATGCGGTTGAAATATTATCGATCTATCTATAAATTTATTTTACGCGATTCATTAAAAAAATACAGTATTTATTTTATTAGTAAAATTACAGTATAGATAACAGGAAAACCATAAAAATATCGAATAAACTAATTTACAAGTAAATGAAATGTCCTTCATACGTTTAAAACAAAAACAAAGGGAAGCTTCAGCCCATACGATTCCAAACCATATGCCAGGCGCTATAGCATTTCATCAATCTATTTGGTTGGAAGCTGATTCTTACTCATATTGAGATCATCTTGATATTTCTTTCTTAATAGCCGTTCTTGTGAAAGTTCCATCTCATACTGATCTTGCATATCACTGATGATTTTCTTGAATTCCTTTCTTAGTATCCCATTACTCATACCTATAGATGAAGGTCTGTCAGAAGATGTCTCGTCTGCTACTTGATCACCATTCTGGGCGAGGTTACTATCCTTATGAGTAGCTCCTAAATTATCAATTTTAAAATGATTCAACTCTCTTCTTAACTTAGCGATTTCTTTGTCTTTCGAGTCATGACTGTTATTATCTGTGCTACCCCTTAATCTTGATAATTCCTTTTCCAAACTGTTGTTCTTCTTCCGATAATCCTGGACAATTTTCAATGAATTTTCTCTTGAATATTCGAACTCTTTAATTAAGTATTGATGAGAGAACCTTAAATCATTCAAAGCAGTCCTATATTCATTAAGAACTTTAATGTTATCATCGCCGTTAATACCTTTGTGAGGGCTCATAGAATATATTGATGATTCATTCAATATCGAATTATCTGCTTTACCAGCCCTCAAAGGAGTATTATTGGAAGTAGATGGAATGGTCATATTAGTGGAAGAATTGTCCATTAAGTTGGTGAAATTTTGATTGATTTCACTCGAGT
Organism: Yamadazyma atlantica; assembly: GCA_030561325.1. Classification (NCBI taxonomy): domain Eukaryota; kingdom Fungi; phylum Ascomycota; class Pichiomycetes; order Serinales; family Debaryomycetaceae; genus Yamadazyma; species Yamadazyma atlantica. The sequence goes on from JAKTXA010000044.1 coordinate 27,621, forward strand.
TTGGAACGGTCGATGCGGCACTTGAAGAATCAGCTGATATTAAGGTATCGATACATTGTTTCACCCAGTCAAACTTATTCTCTATAGAATCATTATTGTCATTTAAAGGAGGCGGTAAATTGATATTTCTTCCCACTGATACTGACACCAAGTAACCAATGAGCTTATCAAATAATTGCTTCGAGTCGTTATTATGATTGAGTAAGCTTGAATTGACTGAATTACCGGACAACCTTATATCATCGATATAACCCAATAAAAGGCATGACAAATTATGGTTATTCAATCTTGAAGTTAAATCATCAATTTCTTCGTTCAATTCTAAAATCTTTGAACTTAAACTATCATTGGATTTTACAATTTTTATCAAAACACTAGAATCCAAATTCTCATCAATTACCTTGGAAATGAACTGTTTAGAAATTGATAATTTAGATAAATAATAGTTCTTTAAATCTTTCTTTTCTTCTAATAAATTTTTCAAACCCCTCAAACTGTCCAAGGAATAAATTTGATCTTTGTTGATCTTCGAAATTTCAAATATCGAATTCTCAATCAAAACCTTTAAATTCAAATAATTCAAACCGGTGTTGTTTTGATGATTGATTAGAGCATCTGAGTTATCGATATCATCAGTTTCCGAGCTTGGAGTGGAGATCAAACTGGGGATTTCTTCGATGGTGATTTCACCATCATCTAATTTCGATTGTAAATGGTTGTTGAAGGAGCTGTTAAATACGTCACCAGAAAGGACTTGAGGATTGTTATGATGGGCAACATCTTCATTCATTCCAATCTCTTGTGTCTTATTCTTGTGTTCTTCCTGTAATTGAAATTTCAACAACTCGGACGTGGTGTTGTTTAGGTTATAATTGTTATTAGTTTGGAAAGGCGACCCTTTCAAAACTTGTTCTGAAGTAATCATAATAAAAGAGGCGTATTCTCAACGACGCTAAAGAACGGAGGTATGCAAATGGATCTGAAAAAAAAAATTTGTGAAAACAACAGCAGAATAGCAAAAACGAAACAAAAAAAAAAAGGTAAGCAATCCAGTCAATAGTATCAACACTTGATACTGGGATCTTAGGAGATGGTGCAATTGGTTTGTTTACTGGGGCGGTAATTTCACAAAGCAGAGTTGGCCAATGTTCAATGTGGTTAACAATAGGAGGATATTTTATTGGCGTTCGCGCACGCGTTTGTAGTGTGAGTGCTATTTTCTGTCGCGTTAAATGTGGTTCTAGAATATTGAGTTTTGACGTGTGAGAATGACTAGATGAATAATGAAAGACTACAATCATTGAAGCAAAGCGAACCACTCAACAAGGTAGATAAGAAGGATGTGAACTCTTTACGCGTGGTGCTGTTTAATGTAAATGGGGCCAAAACGCTCTTTACCTATCATCCTTGGAACCAGACAAACAGCAGCTTTGGAATGGTGTTTGACAGTCTTCAAGCAGATATCATTAGCTTGCAGGAACTAAAAGTCATTAACAATGACATATCATCATCTTTGGATCTTGTTAACTTAAATGGTTATAAATCATTTGTCACTCTCCCGAAAACTAAAAAGGGATACAGTGGGGTTGGCTTGTTTGTGAGAATTCCTCAAGACCCTGAGTCCGAGGACATCAAGCATTGTCTAACGGTGACAAAAGCTGAAGAAGGATTGACAGGTTTTCTACCTTCAGCTATTGACCCAAGTAAAAAATACATAGACTTGGATCCCGATTTATCAATTGGTGGATATACACTGAATCTAGATGAGGACTGGGCTCTCAAATTAGACAGCGAGGGCAGATGTGTTGTAATTGAATTAGCCAATAACTTGGTGATTTTTAGTCTTTATTGTCCTGCTAACTCTATGGGATCTGAAGAAGGGGCCGAGTTCAAAAGCCGGTTCATGCATGTATTGGTGCTGCGTTGCAAGCAGTTGACTGACATGGGAAAGGAAGTCCTTATATTAGGTGATATTAATATAAGCCTTGACTTAATAGATCAAGCAGATGGCATCAACGAGCGATATAAGAAGAGACTAATTTCATACAGGGGGAATGATGGTGAATTATTTGAGAAAAGGAATCTTCGACAATGTCTAGATTTTAAAGCGGAAACTCCATCTAGATTGTTTTTCAATAGATTCGTTCATCTGCCGTTGGATACTCTTAACGACGATCATAAATTTCTCTATGATACCACCAGAAGATACCATGGCAGAAAAATGGGTATATACACATGTTGGAATACTCTTAGTGGAGCTAGACAAACTAATTATGGCTCGAGAATTGACTTGATTCTAACCACGAGGGCCTGGTGTGATAAATTGGTTAACGCGGGTGCCTGGCCCTTTCTCTTAGGTTCAGATCATTGCCCCATTTTTAGTGACTTCAAGGTGCCAATTCATGATTTGACCAATCAAGGTGTACTTCAAAGAAAATTAGCCTTTGAATCAAGACATTTCTATAAGTTAGTCAAGCACCGGGATATTTCGACAATGTTTAAAAGTACTAAGCGAAAACTAAGTGACACTAATTCTAATATTTTGGAGCCTTCCAAACCACCAAGCTACCCAGCAAGTAAAGTCAACTATAAGAGCCGCAAAAGGAAGGATCAGCCATCGATTAATAACTTCTTTTTCAAATCTCAATCGCCCGAAGACCTCACGGATCCCCTGCAACTTGAAACTTCGGAGTTCAGCTCTGAAAGAACGGATATTTCAGAATCAATCCAGATATTCAAAGATCACAATCGCACGCAGATAGATTTTCGAACAGCTTACGGAAATCCTCCTAAATGCAATCATGGAGAATTGTGTCAACTAAAAACCAGCTTGACTAACTCAAAGACTAGAGGAAAAAAGTTTTGGTGTTGTCCCAAAAATTCCATCTCAATAGAAGATGATGGAAGATGTTCCTATTTTCAATGGCTAAGTACTCCACCAAAAGACTTAGACATAAAAAGAATTAATAATAATTCAATCTTAACATGAAAATGTAGAAAGAGAAACTAAGTGAAATGAAACATCTGAGTAGCTTAAGAAAGAAACCAACAGGGATTA
>JAKTXA010000045.1:0-26867 GCA_030561325.1 Yamadazyma atlantica
CAATTCGTACGGGATAAAGTTGCAGTTTAATCGATTGACTAAACCAGTTTTGGGGATGGGTAAGTGGGGTTCGGGGATAGGTGGTGGAGATGAAAAGAATGGGGTTTTAGGAACTTTAACGTAGTCTTGCATCATAAAAATAATCGTAAATTTCTTTCTATAAGGCACGAACACAGTAATAAATATCGGGGAAGTTTTTAATTTTTTGTAAGCGCCCGTTATATAATGGACCCTGTAGATCACAAACCAAAAGATGACACAAAAATATACGAAGCCTGGGATAAATGCCCATAAACTAGTTAATTGTTTGCAACATAAGCAAGAGATATGTTTGGCCCATTCTAGATAGTGGAAATGGGAGCTAGATGAGTGTACATAAGCGTGAGAACTTAAAGAGATCTAAATATTATTTATTATACACTATTTACAAGAAGAAATAAATTCATTATTTAAGACCAATTCAGATCCAATTCCAAAGATCTTTTCGTAATGCAACACTTTCCCATCTAATCCAAATTGTTTCAAGCATTTATGAATGTTGTAGATCAATGACATATTTACTTGCAAAGATTCATTCAAACCAAAAAAATCATCATTACCGTCATCCATATGGTGTTTTAAATCCAGTATCTTATCGAGGCTCAAATTTCTCTCAACAAAAATATCCAAGTTTGGGATTAACCACATAAGTCTTCCCATATCGTTTGATTGCATTACCAATTTGAGTAAAATAATCATTAGGTCTCTGTCAAATAAAAATAGAAGGACTTCACTCAAATCTTCATTGTCATTATCTATAACAAACTTGAAATTGGATAAGTCTAATGATTCGTTTATAGACAAGAATATTTCTCTATCTAGATTTGAATGTAAAATCAATTTATTAATTAGTAGATCAACATACTCAAATTTTTCGAATTGCACACATTTGTTAATGGCATTGATCAAAGTGTCATATTTTATTATAACAGGATTGGAATATGTTATAGGGGTTAACTGATTCAAAGAACGATTCTTGATGAATCGAGATTTGGATAATAACTGGTTATAAATCGATCTGTTGAATATTTTTTCCAAGTCAATCACTTCATCTAGTTTCAAATAAGATAATAGTTTTTCAATCATTACATCATTACCTACTTTAGCATAATAATTGAAAAGTGTACTGATGAAGTCGGGCCTTTTTTCTACTATTGACTTGAAGTAAAATAGTGGAAGGTCTGACCTTTGATTTAAGGTATCCTCTTGGCTCAATAAACTTGGACGGAATTTAATAGGTATCATGTATTTAAGCATGATGGTTTGATAACTGGTTAAATAGTGGTTATTCAAATGATTCAAAACAGCAATGAAATAGTCTAGTCCTGGTGGAGATGGTGAATTGATCATTTGGCTGATAACTTTCAAAATTGTATCAACCTTGGATAATTGGTCTAAACCAAGTTTAGGAACACAAAATATTTCATTAAGTTCCAGAATTAGAACATCGTCATCTGGGTGTCTTTTAGTATAACCAGATAGGGAATTTTTGGTGAACCGGGTGGTCTCAGACTCTTCGTAATTTGAATGATTTCCTGTTTTGTTATAAGAAAAGAACGTTCGAAAGTGACGTAAACTGGAAAATGAAGGATTTTCCGCTATGCTGTCCAAAAGCTGGCGCAATTGGGGTTTATTCAAACCAGTAAGGAACAGTTCCAAATCTTGTGGGAGTTGTGAATCTGGATTGTCGTAATACAAATATAGTTGTTTGATAAGCTCTTTGTTTTTCAAGAGAAGGCTCCCTACATCCTGGATCAAAATCTTTGAATCCTTGACATCTCCGAGAAACACCTTTCGAAGATTTAACTCAATCAAAACCGTATTTATCATATCTGTTACCATAGCTGTTACATCGGGCAATATTGGGTTATAATAATGAAAATTCTGTGCCTTGAGATCATGTATGTTGTTAATTCCATCATAATAGCTATCACCAGCATCCCAAGATTCCACTATCTGATTGGTGCTAATGTTTTTGATACTCTCGAGGTATTGGGTGTTCAAACATTTTCGTTTTTGAAACCATTCGATATCCACCTCTTTTCTTTTTTCATACTTTGAATGTTTACGTTCATCTGCCGTAGTTAGCTTATTCACGCTATTAATGCTGCTTTTGCTCCGCCGTAGTACCAACGGTACGGCTCTAGAGCGAACATAGCTTCTTAGCATTCGGTCCAACTATCTCACCATAAAGCCTTTAGATGTCGCTAGCTAAATCTACAAAAGGCGTTCACTGCGAAAAGTTGTCGATGAAAAATTTCAGTTTTTGACAAGTAATCGATTCACTTATCATGAAGTTCAGTACTATTTTAGGAGGCATTGTTGGATTAGCCAGTGTCATTGGAGGAGCTGTAGCTGATGAACAGCAACCAATTGTTAACCAAGGTAAAGCTAGGGTTATGAGATTCCATGCTGATTACACGATTAAAGAACGCCCAGATGCTACGGCCACAGATGTTGTTAGCTTATACAACGGTGATTCTGTCACTTTAGGTTACACTGTTTCCAACGAAGATGACGAACAAGTTGCTATTTTGGGAGTTGGTGGTAGTTTCAAGGATTCTAAAACCCAAGAAATTAATACCAACATTACCTCTGCTTCGGTAGGACCTATTATCTTGGAACCCGGTCAATCTCAACAATTTAGTCAGGTGATCAATGTCAATTTACAACCTGATGCTTATATTTTATCACCATTGTTGTACATCACTCATGGTGAAGAGTTTATGACCGTGTCTCCTAGACCACAATGGACCACTGTTGCTGACGCTCCAATTTCTTTCTTCAATCCTCAATTATTGTTTTTGGAATTGGTATTGGTGTTAACCTTTGGTGGTATCGGGTACGTGTTGTACGATTTGTTTGGAAAGAAATACTTCAAAGGCACTGCCACTGGTCCTTCTAAAAAGGTTTCTGCTTCTTCTGGTGCTTCTACTGCTGCCCCTAGTGATGGAAAATCCTATGACGCTTCTTGGATTCCTCAAGGACATATCAAACAAACCAAAAAGAAGAATTAAATAAAAAGAGGATAGCTAGCACTATCTAATAAAATTCTATATATACTGTATACTGCACTTTGTAGTCTGAATAACGATTTTGCTTGGTTTAACTACTTTCAATCCAATATTTGTAGTTTCAGCCTCTTTTTTTATATGTTTTCAATGTTCTCAATACTCCATATTTTGATGCGCAGCACTTCCAATCAATACTCATTCCAATTGTCCTCTAGTTGGTATGAAATTATATCTAAATGAAAAACCTAGGACATTTATCATCACCAGCAGCCATGGGGCATTGATTATCCGTCATCCCTTCCCCAGATATGACAAAGACTCACAGACAAATCATTCTCACCCCAGCGGTTCTTCACATCATCATTATCTTCCACATATCAAGAAACCCAATGACGCCAAACAACGTTCGTCCCCATTGAATGCTAAGGCAATTGTGGAATTCGTCAAGCTTGAGTTGGTAGATCTATCTCATTTTAGACTCATGGATGGCGATAAAGACTTGTTGGGACTTTTGGGGATCTTCAATATAAAAGGGAATATTTATATGGGGTTTATCACAAAAGGTGAAAAGGTTGCCACGCCAATTGTAGGAGAGGATATTATGAAAATCAAGGATACAAAATTCTACTGCTTGAACAGTGATGAGTTTGATCACTTATACAGTAATAATAGTAACTATTCTTATGACACAGAAGATGAAGTATATTCTAATGAGAATCCTACTGGACATTCTGGTTCCAAACATAGATCATCGGAATCATTGGCAGGTTCAGTCCGTAGATTCCTTTGTAATGGAGATTTTTTCTACTCCAATGATTTTGACATAACGTCTAATCTACAAGAAAGAGGGTTTAAAAACCCCAATCTTAACAATGCATCAAAGTTTGAATTATTTGCTGATTCCCCATATTTTAAAAGATTTATGTGGAACTATTTCTTGAATTCACAAATAATCCAGTTTCGAAATCGATTGACTCCTTTTGAGGCATCTTTATTTGATCAATCGGGGTTCTTAATTACCATAACGAGAGGATATGCCAAAACTGTTAATGCTAGCATCTCGAGACATAATGATGCCCTCTTAACCTTAATTAACAAGGAATCCTGTATCAAAAATGGTCCTCTATTTGGAGATTGGGGTGCTGACGATAAAGGTGCTGTATCAAATTTCCAAGAATCTGAGATTATTGTCTATACTAAAAATTTTTGTTTTAGTTATGTGATTATCAAGGGTAATGTCCCTATTTTTTGGGAAGTGGAAAATCATTTTTCCAAAAGTAAATTCATTAACAAATCGAGTGGGAAAAAAATTGTATTTCCTGGTTCTTTTGAAGCTAGTCATCATGCTTTTACAAGTCATATTGATAGAATGGTTGGTCAGTTCGGTGACATCCATATAATCAATTCGTTACCGTCAGATGCCAGTAATTATAAGTCTAGTTTGAATGAAAACTTGATCAAGCATATTCAAACTTTTAATGACAATATCAATGATGAATCTAACGTAACTGATAGTGAGATAGCTGAAAGTAATAAAGAGACCTACAAAAATATCTTGAATTACACTTTGGATTACACTGATATACCCCTCAAAACTGCTGCTATGAAAAAATTTGGTTATAGTGAAACAAATCCTTATAATTTGATCCAATCCGTAGTGGATCGTTTAATTGATTTTGGAGCATTATTTTATGACTTTGGTCAAAACCATTTTATTGGTAAGCAATTGGGGGTTTTTCGGATTATTACTTTTAATAGTTTGTCAAAAGCTAATTTTCTTTCTAAGTTAGTTTGTCAAGAAGTCATTGAATTAGCATTTCGAGATATTGGCATAAATGTCAATGATGATCTTTTGCATAAACACGCAAGATTATGGGAGGAGTGTGATGAATTCATAAACAATAATATCACTAATTTTATTTCATATTCAACAAAATTACAAGGATCAAGTGCAACATCGACAAAGAAAAATTTCAAGTCAAAAGTTAGTAAAAAATATTTGAACAGTGTGATCGACCCTAAAACCAATGAAACCTCGCTATTAAAATTACTTGGAAGACTACAAGATCAAGTTACTGTATCTTTGCATAACCCTATTCATGACTATATTAGCAAAGAATTGTCCAAGAAATCAAAATTATATATATCGCTGAAAGAAATTAATTTGTTTGCCAGTACGTTTAATGTTAATGGATCATGTTATGAAGGAGAAATAAGAAACTGGATATTTCCAGAGGTTCAACATGGAGAACATGATCAAAATTATGATTTGGTATTTATTGGTATTCAAGAAATCATTGAATTAAGTGCTAGTAAAATGGTTAATGTTGACTCGGAGAATAAGAAATTCTGGGAAAATAAGATCAAAGATACTTTAAATAAATACAATCCTGAAAGTCATAACTATGTGTCTTTGTGGTCTGGTCAATTGGGAGGATTGAGTTTACTTTTATTTATCAAACAACTGGAAATTAATAAAATCTCGGATGTTGAAAGTGCATTCAGAAAGACTGGATTTGGAGGTGTGAGCTCTAATAAAGGAGCTATTGCCGTTAGATTAAGTTATGAGAGTACTGAATTATGCTTCATCACGTCTCATTTAGCAGCTGGTTTGACTAATGTAGATGAAAGGCATAATGATTATAAAGTCATTGTCAAGGGGCTTAAATTCAGTAAGAATCGAAGAATCAGAGATCATGATGGGGTTATTTGGTTAGGAGATTTGAACTATAGAATTAACCTAAACAACGAGCAAACAAAATTGTTGATCGAGCAACAAAACTTCACAAAATTATTCGAATATGATCAATTGAATAAACAAATGGCCAATGGTGAAAGTTTTCCCTTTTTTGATGAAATGGAAATTAAATTCCCGCCCACTTATAAGTTTGATAATGGAACCAAAAATTATGATACCAGTGAAAAACAAAGAATCCCTGCTTGGACCGATCGAATTCTAAACTTATCAAGAGATAGAATCATTCGTCAATTGACTTACAATACTTATGAAGATTTAATCTTTTCTGATCATAGGCCGGTGTATTCCGTGTTTAAAATAAAGATTAACATTGAAAATGAATCAATCAAAAAAAGTTTGTCAAACGAAATTTATCAAATGTATCAGAAAAAATTTGGAGAAATCAATGACTTGTTTATCAATAATAATAACATATCATATTTAATTAATGACTTGGATAATAAAGTTTTACCTCCTCCATCATCAGATGCGGAAAAATGGTGGTTAAATGGTGGATTACCTGCTAAAATTGTTATTCCTGAATTAAAACATGACCAAACGTTTATTAATCCTAATTATCCTAAAAATCCATTCGAAATAACTGATCACTCTGAGTTTATCAATAAGTCATAAACTCAGCATTTATAGAAATAAAATATCATTTACGTCTTTTCTTCTTTGTCTGTTTCTTCCTCTTTGGAATCGGTTATGGTCTCGGCTTCTTGTAGAATTGAATCCATTTTGGCATCCAAAGAATCTAGCATCTGTTCCAACTTGGTTGCCTGTAGTTCTGCTTCATTAAGTTGTTTGTAAGCAGCCGCCATATCTTGTTCCGACATGTTATCCTGAGTCATGATTAAGGACTTTAGATTTGAAGTTGAGATTAAATGAGATTGAGGTTGAGACAGAAAAGATTAAGAAAAATTTAAGTTCGGTCATTTGAGTCTTGCACTACTCTGGGCATTTTGTATTCTAGGAATATATTTAGTCCCAATTCTGTAAGAGAATGTTACACATTTTGGGTATGAAATAAAATTAAAATATTAAAAACTAACTGAAACATTGGGGATATGAACACAGAGAAACTAAGAATTTCAATTTTTAAGAGAAGCGTCTACTTCTTCAACTGAAATTGCATCATCAAAATCAGAGTCGTTCTTTTCACCCGTCCCAAATTCACCTTTATATCCGTTGTCTAACAAGTAGTTTCTGAACCTAATATCTTCCAATAACACATCATCTTCTTTCAAGTGTGGGACGAAAAAGTATCCTACTAATACACCAAGGATTCCACAAATAGCAGCAATGATGAAGGTCCACTTCTTTCCTAAGTTATCTTGAATTGGAGTGAAACATTGGACACCAACCACAGCTCCAACCTTACCACACACTGCACTGACAGCATAAAAGAATCCTCTCATAGGAGTACAATAACAGTAAAGAGATGAGATCCCCATACAGTTTCCTGGCCCAAAACTACTCATACACATCATTAACCCATAAAAGACGATGAATAAAGGAACAATTTTGGATATTTTATCATATGCAATACCCACAATTAACCCAAATATAATATAACCAGAAAATCCAATTGCAAGACAGTATTTGACACCTATTTTATCTATCACCAAAGCACCAATAACGACACCTGGAATCAGAATAACCCCTAACAATAAATTCCATTCAGCAATTCTCTCCAAATTTGAAGGATCATCAATAACAGAACCAATAATTCCACCAGAGAAAATACCATTAGGGAAGGTCACAAAATCATACAAAAACCAACATACACAAGTTCCAATCATTTTTTTCCAATAGAATTTAATTGCTAACCAGTAAGGAACATTTTTCGTAAGGGCATTTTTCTTATACACCTCAGAGGTGGCCATTTTTAATCTAAAGTAAAACACTGATAATGGGAAAAAGGCACCTATGGCAAACAAAGTTCTCCAAAGGGCATCGTTGTTCTTGGTTATCTGATAGACAATTAAAAAGATAATCAAGGCAAATGGAGACCCAATACTCAAGGGAAAATTAGTAACCATAATCACAGTACCTTTTTGTTTTTTTACTGATTCATTGGCAGCTTCACTTGCACTTACTGAAGAACTAGGATATTCTGCACCAATACCATAACCAGTAACCCCTCTAGCAACAATTAACATCCATAATAGACCTTCTGTTGATTTCCCATGAGATGCTGCAGCTAAGCATGTACCAAAAACCAAAAACACTGTAGCAGCCACAATGGCGACTTTTCTCCCATAGTAATCAGCAACAATACCCATACTCAATTGACCAAAAATAGTTCCAACCAAAGCAGCATTAGATACTCTAGTTTTCATGGTACTATCATAATTATCAGGGAACTCTTTAGCCAAGACCAAGTTAGACATGGTTAAAACACTATTTTGATATCCATCAGAGATAAGGGCAAACCCAGCACTGACAATCATTATAACATCTCTAAAACTAGGACCATTTGCAAATCTAGCAGCTCTTTTTTCTTTGTTGTAAGTCAAATGCTTATTATTTGCGGGTGGGGTATAATTCTGTTCTAATTCATTCTGATTACCACCAGAAGAATTAGAATTAGAATCATAACTTTGAGTCACTTCGATATTAGTATTTTTATCGACAGACATTCTTGGGGAGCACAAGATACCAAAACGAGGAGATGTCACTGGTTTATATACGGAAGAAAAGCTACATAACCCAAATGATCGATCTCCTCTTTTATTAATATTTCCTATTGTTGCCTCATGATGAACCACGTTGAACTAGGCTTAAAAAGTTAATTTTATACGCTTATATAGTAAGGCCATCCAAGCTACAATAGCCCTCAAACAGTTAAAATACGAATCTATTAATGACATAAAGGCACTCGTGGGACCGTTTATCGCTTCAAATTGAACTATTAATAATCTATCGTAGTGTTGGCTATTGTTTCCTCTTGTTTCAACAGACTCTTCACGTGTTTAAGGGGTTTGTAGCTTAGTAGTGCACGATACTTTATATGGTCTACGGCTGCGAAATGTCAAATTGCGGGTTAACCATGCAGGGATCGGCCTTGACACATTTGACATGGCACGTTGTCAAATTTGACTCCTTAGGAAAATGGAAGGGATAACAAATCCGTGTGATTAACATTTGGTAGTATGTAGCTTTTCCATTATAATGTTCCAGAATAATCAAGGGAACCCGTCACCGATTAATCCGAACCCGTTTTTAGTGAAAATTACAAAATTAGCGCAATATAAATTATTTAGGTTACAAACTTCCAAATTGAAAAGGGCCGGCTCTACTTTCTTCTTCCTTGGCTCTAGTTCAACTCTATACTGTTACTAGTATTTTTGCTTTAGAATTTTGAGACTTTGAAGCCTTTAATACCTTTGGCTTGGTTCCTGGGTCTTGGGTCCAGCTGCTTCCGCTCGTCCTTTTTTGTCTGCGATAACTCAACTCCTTGAATAACCGATAAGACACTGTCGTCGCATAATCAATTTTCATTAGAAATGCTACAACTCGGGTATTGGATCACTCCCGTGTAATGTGTGTCACACGACTTGGTCGCTATCAGAAAAATCTGTACCTGTGACTAATACCCCATACATTTGTATAAATATCGGAGTAGAAGTACATAATCAGTGCTACAGAGCAAGACCCAAATTGTATTTCCAAATACCATGGTTATGTTAAAGAATCCTAGTGCCAAGTACAAGGCATTTCCACCAATAAATTTACCCAATAGGCAATGGCCATCTAAGGTTCTTGATAATCCTCCGAGATGGCTCGCTACTGATTTAAGAGATGGTAATCAATCTTTGCCTGACCCCATGTCTGTTGAAGAGAAAAAAATTTACTTCAAGAAATTAGTTGAAATTGGATTCAAGGAGATAGAAGTGGCATTTCCATCTGCTTCCCAAACAGATTTTGATTTTACTCAATTCACAGTCCAACATGCTCCAGAAGATGTATCAATTCAAGTTCTCAGTCCATGTAGAGAAGATTTGATCAGAAGAACAGTTGAAGCTTTGAAAGGTGCAAAAAAGGCAACGGTTCATATTTATTTGGCTACATCAGACTGTTTTAGAAATATCGTTTACAACATGTCTAAAGAACAATCCATTGAGTTAGCAGTGAAATGTACTAAATTGGTTAGATCTTTAACCAAAGACGCAGGTGACAACAACACTGATTGGGATTTTGAGTTCAGTCCTGAGTTTTTCAGTGGTTCTGGCTTGGATTATACCATTGAAATTTGCACTGCTGTAAAAAATGCATGGAGCCCTTCTGTTGAAAAACCAATAATTTTTAATTTACCAGCTACAGTAGAAATGTCAACCCCAAACGTTTATGCTGATCAAATAGAATATTTTTCAACTAAAATAGAGGATCGTGATAAGATCTGTATTTCTTTACATCCTCACAATGATAGAGGTTGTGCCGTGGCTGCTGCTGAATTGGGACAAATGGCTGGTGCCGATAGAGTAGAAGGTTGTCTTTTTGGTAATGGAGAAAGAACTGGGAATGTTGACTTGGTCACATTAGCATTAAACTTGTACACGCAAGGTTACCATCCTAAATTAGATTTTTCTGATATAAGCTCTGTGATTGATATTGTCGAAAGGTGTAACAAAATTCCAATTCATCCAAGGGCTCCTTATGGTGGTTCTTTAGTTGTATGTGCATTTTCTGGCTCACATCAAGATGCTATTAAAAAAGGGTTTACTGAACATCAAAAACAACTTCAAACTACTAACAGTGAAAACTTAAAATGGGATGTTCCTTATTTGCCATTGGACCCCCAAGACATTGGAAGAACTTATGAAGCCATTATCAGAGTCAACTCTCAAAGTGGTAAAGGTGGTTCTGCTTGGGTTATCTTACGGAACTTGGAATTGGATTTACCAAGAGGTCTCCAAGTCGACTTTTCCAGGGTAGTCCAAATCAATGCCGAGTCAAAGGGACGTGAATTAACGAATAGCGAATTATGTGATTTATTCAAACAAAACTACTGCATCCTATATGATGAAGAAGAATCGACTGATTTTGAAAAAGAAATTGCTAATGGCTATCCTTATAAATTAATTGACTATTCCTTAACTTCTTTTAACAAGTCCCAAAGATCGCTTAAGGTCGAATTGGATGTGAATGGTGAAACTAAAGAGATAAATGGGACTGGTAATGGTCCAATCTCTGCATTCATTGCTGCCATCAAAAATGACTTAGGATTTAATTTGGATGTCAAAAACTACCATGAACATTCTTTAGGAAAATCTTCTGGATCTAAGGCTGCTACTTACATAGAAGTAACAGTTGACGAAGACAAGACTATTTGGGGGGTAGGTATTAATGAAGATGTTTCCTTTGCTTCTTTCTTATCATTAATTTCTATCTTGAATGGTTTATCAAGAAAAGCTTAGTTCTTTTCATACCTTCATTTATTTATATATTTATCAAAAATATACACATTATTCAAGTTACTACAAATGAGATTAATAATCATCACTTGGTTGGTCCAAATGTGAAGCCTGAATGGGAGAGTCCACTATAGCTCTACCACCCTCTAAAGCCACCTGGGGTGTTTGAGGTGGAACGTGATGCATAATTCTATTGGTTTGAAAAGCAAGATAAGGCCATAACATCATCAAAGATCCAAATGATACGAACCAGCCCATTACACTTGGTATTTCTTTCCGGAAAGTTGACAACATAGTTCCCTTAGGAAATAATCTAGTTCCTTTGGTCCCATTAGCTAAGGTGGCTGATTGGGGAGCTGGATTCACAGAGGATGCCTGATTTATAACATTGACCCCCTTTGGGGTTTTAATACCAGTTTCTAATACTTTGGTTCTTTTGAACACTCTCAATCCTTGTGATCTAAACATATTTCTTCTAAAACTCCTGTTCTACTATGACAAATTACAAGGCTGCCATTCGAAGGATTTAAATATAGCTGAGAATTTTAATAGCCTACTTTTAAGGGTGAAGCAACTGTGACCTCCCCCACAACAAAAAAAATCATTCCCCTCCTTAGTGTGGTGCTCATCTAATCGGGGAAGCAACGGCTGCAAACAGCCCTTTTTCGCAAGCAAACCAGGAGACACTGTATGCGAGAAAATAATTTACAATTTTTATACAAAGAATATTTATTCAACATGTAACTATCAGGCTCAAGACAGAACCCTATTAAACTCAAACTAGAAGTGCAAAACAAATATAAAACACACAAGCTATAACACAAAGTGAAATAGCTTTAATCTAAAATACATATCGTAGCTGATCGCATTCATTTCTTGAAGCAAAACAGCCAAAAAAAAAAAAAAAGATGAAAAGATAACACAACAATAAAACTCAACGTCTAGACTCTAATTGCTGGTTCGTAACGTGGAGGTGGACCAGTATACATAATACTACCCTTTTCATTGAAAATAGCATTTTCATCAGTAGCATCAACTTCGTTTTCTAAGGCCTTGTTCTTTTCAATTTCAGACAATCCCATTTGATCTCTAGCCATCCAGATATGAGGTTCTTCGTCGACAACAGCAGGATTGTCATAAGCATTCTTCACAAATGATGGGTCGTATTCAACATAATTGAAATAAGCATCGGGCATAACACCTCTGATTAAATCAAAAGATTCGGTCTTTGGATTGAAGAATCTCTTGAGCCAGGAAGCACCAGATTTAGGACTAACCTTAGGAAGTCCAGCACCTGAAGTTTCAAGTTGTTTTTCTTCGTCACCCACAAATATGTTATCATCAACGTTACGATTATTGATTGGAGCTTTAGAATCGTGAGTGAATTTGGAATGATCGTCATGTTTAACTGAATCGTCAGAGTCAACAACAGTAGCATTGGTGGCAGCATTAGTGTGGCCAGTGTTAGTTAAGACATCATCAGCTGAAGAAGAACCATTTCCATTGATAACAGGCAATACTTGGTCTTCATGTTGACCTTTAGCGGCCAAGCCCAATTGGTTACCACCTTCCCAATAGTTTTGTCCCTCAATCTTAATTTCTTTAGTACCTTGGTCGTGCATTGGGTATTGGAAAGTAGAATCACCAGAAGCATATTTGATAGCGGAGATTGGTACAGTGTCAAATAATGGCAAGAATTTCCATTTAAGCCAGATATGAGTAGCAGCACAAGCTACAATACAAACAGCTTCTAAAGCCACACAAGCCCAGTTCTTTTGGAAAACGAATAAGGCAATAAGACAAATTTGAGCAAGATAAAGACCAACGAATAATTGTAACAAAGCTCTAGGATAGTTTCTTCCTCTAGCATCGTGAACATTTGGTTTGAACACATAAATCAAAGAATACATGTAAGCAAAGTAGAAGAACACGAAAGCAACACAAGCAAATCCCACAACTAAAGGAGCAATAATAGAATAAATAATACCAATTGAACCCAATAATTGGAATTGAGGGTAAACAACGGACCAACCTGGTTGTTTTAAAGTAGAGTATCTGTTCCATTTAGCTCTTGGAGTGGAATCCAAAATCTTACCCAAGAATTGAGCCAAAATTAAGGCAACAATTTGAACTAAGACACCGGAGGAAATAGTTAAACCTTGAAGACAGAAGTAGGCAATATAGAAGTTAGAAGCAGGTGGGATTCTTTCACCCAACAAATTCATAGCTTCAGTAGGCTTACTAATAATTTTAGTCACAGTAGATGCAGCAGCAGAAGTCACAGTAACAACCAAAAAGACATGCACGACTTGGAAAGCGTAAAACCAAGATTGACAATAACTTTCAACAGCTTGCACAGTGAGACAACCAGAAATTTTACCAACCTTTTTGATAATAACAGGAACCAATGCCATCAAGATGGCCAAAGCAACAACTGGTAAAAGCCCAGTAATAATACCCATAAGTTTATCTGGCATATTGTTAATGAATTTCAAGAATGGAACTTTATCGGTCAAGAAGTTAATATTAGAAATAGCACCAACAACAGCAACAGGAATACACCAGAAAATAATCAATAAAGTCAAAAAGGTGTTAGCAAGAATCTTTTTAATAGTTCTTTTAGCTGGAGTTAAGCTCAAATTCTCCCAGATGATGTCATCAGGGGCATATCCATTGAGTCTTTGACATTTCTTTAAATCTGGATTGTAAGGGATAGCTTGGTAAGCCTTTTGTAATTCCAATTGGGTAGGGAATTCAATGAAAACAGCAGGGAATTGGGTTAAAGATTGATATTCCAATTGTTCTTTCTTGATATCTCTATTTAATTCACCCAATCTTTCAGCACCATAATTTAAAGTATCAACTTTTTCACCAATCAAAAACTTCAATTTATGAGTAGGTCTCTTTTTACCATCCTTTAAGTATTTATTTAAATCATCTTCAGGGGTTGGGAGTGGCTTGTTCTTTTTAGTTAATTTCAATCTTAACTTGTTGGCTTTTGTCAATACAGAATTCAAAGTCTTTTCATATTTACCAGATAATTTGGTTCTTTCATCAACTTTTTCTTGTAAATCTTTACAGTCTCTTCCATACCAAACATTGGTGGCAGTAGGGAAGTAATTTCTCAATTCGTTTTCCAGGTATAACACTTCAGGAATTTCAGTTAAAAGTAAAGTTCTGGTTGATAACAAAGAATCGTAGAAAGGAGTGGTTTGTAAGACATGTCTGAAGGTGGTATAGTAGACGAATTCACGGTACATGAAAAACACAATACCACCAAACACAATCCAACTAACAAACACATGGGCAAAAGTCTTCCATTTGTTTCCCAAATTGGAGTAAGATAACATGTCAAACCCAGTACCACCTTTACCATGAGTAGCATTGACTGGGAACAACACAGGCCAGGTGATACAACACATCAAGAAACAAATAGTGGAAAATCCAAACAAGAACCGAACAAAGAAGTATCCATCAACCCCCATTTGTTGGATAATGAAGGATTCAGGTTTCTTCAAAACATGAGATAACCAACTGAAGGCTCCTCTAGGAGTCTCTTCGGGTTTTAAAGAGCTAGGAACGGTAGAAACAGTAGCTCTTGGTTCATAAACTCTCGATTGCTTCTTTCTCAACACGATGAAAATAATCAAGAAGATCACGAAAATAATAAAGGTAGGCACAAGAGCCGAAATAAACGCCGACACAGACGAACTAGCGGCCATTTTGATATACTTCAGCTATTAAAAAAATATCACTTAGGGGTGTACCAATTGCAATTTATTAAGAGCAATTGCAAAAGCAAACTGTTTTTTATTTATACTTATTTAATATTTTCTTACTGTTGCTCACCAAGTGACAATAACAATGTGAAATTCTAAAAGAAACTTAATTTTTTTTTTTTTTTGTTTTACTTCAAGGTACAGCCGTCTAAATGGCAGGATACAAACCCTTAGTATAAATAAACCTTAATGTTACTTAATTAAGGGTGGTTTGATCCCTTCGGGTTATTGCTGGATTGGTCTATTTTAGGTCATCGCGGTCAGACGAGGAGAGAGGTAGCGAGAGTAGCAACAGTGCCAGTAAAGACAACAATTGGAACCACAATAGAACCGCGATTGCACCAAGCTGGTAGTGACTCAATGCCTAAACGGTTGCAGCTTAGATTGTGGTCATGCTGCCGGATTTGTTAGTGACGTCGTGGCCTTGATGCTTGAATTATTATTAGTGTGTTGTCGTTTGGTCATAGGTTCATTGTTAGCGTGTCAATTCACATGAAGAAGTGGCGAAGACCTGAAATTTTCCTGCGTTAACATACGCACCGTTCTATCATCGTCGTGGATTATGTAGGGGCATGGTGTCGAATCTCAGGGTCTGCGGTGCCGCTAACAGGAGTCCTGTGTGTAGTGATACCAGGACTGTATGTCTCACAAGGATTTAATTTTGCTGCAAGGAACACCTTCAGTAGGTGCAGCAGGTTTCTTGCTATGCAAGTTTCGGTCTCATTGAATTGCAGCTATGAATAGCAACACTGAACCTCAGAGAAAAAAGGTCCTGGACCCCAAGGATAGACCTATTTCTAACACTTGATATTACGAACTCTGACACAATGGCAAGGTCTATTGCTATTGATAGTAGCACGGGGCTAACCCTGTTTTATCTCTTATATTAAGGTGCAAACCCTTTAATAGCAGCAACTTATTGAGGTTGCTGGTAACTGATGACGCATGTAGACCAGATTATATTGAAAAGTTGATGCATTAGACTTCTAAATATAGGTTTGAGCCCAAAGCTAAATTAATTGATCCACGGTTAACGAAACTATTCTTTACGTAATAATATGCCATATATATATATTTTCTAACGAAGAATTAAAGAACTAAAATGTACATAAACACGACACCCCATTTAAACTGTCTCATGGGTTTCTATTCACATCACTAGAACTAGATCCTACCTCTGTTTGATGTTGTTGAGTAGTTGACTCTTTAGAAGCATTAGAATGATTGGCCACGGGATTTCCAGCGGTGGCCCCCGATGGTGGAGGCCCTTGTGGGGGTTCTATTTCGGAAATGGGGGTTGAACTTGATGGTTCACCAGAAGGTGGTGGACCAGTTGGTGGGGCAAAAGATTCGGTGGTGGTGGTTCTAGGTGGTGGGCCCACCGGTCTAGAAATATCGGCCAAATCTTCATCTTCTTCGTTGTGAGTAGGAAGTTCGTTAATCGGTACCCCATCGGTAGTAGAACCAGTTCTATTATGGGTCGCATCCGGGTGGGTAACACTATCACTATCACTATTAAATCGGAACGGAGTAGACGCTTTGGCATTAGGATTAGCATGGAAATTCCCCTGATTATCATAATGACCCATGTCTTGTTCGTTCGCTTGTTCACTGTAAGTAGGCACGTAAGAATCCGGCATGGTTTCATCCCTCCTAGAGGGTTGATTGTATTGAGTTTGTGATTGGATATAAGACGGAGGGGTCATCCACCGAGTCCCGTAGATCGGCTGTAATCCGTGTCCACTTCTCTTTTTATTGACTCTCATGGTTCCTAGGATGGCCAAAAGGATAATAACGATGAAAATAGCGAAGAAAGCCCACCGGGCTCCTTCATTCAGACCCCATAAGTCTCTTTTGGTGATTTGAAAATCTCGTTTGACCGATTCCGATAATACAAACATGGTCGACGAGTAATTAAGGATGCTTTCAAAAGCGTCTTTGATATATACAAAGAAAAGAATAAATAGTCCGTTTGATAGCAATAAGATACGGTCTCTTGGCTGATTTTTCTGATTACAAACTCTGGTTTTGGACTGACCTTTATAGCTATCAGGCTGTACTGCTCGTTTCCTGATCACCAGTGCGGCTCAATTTTCTTGTGCTCACTTTGTTATGTTCGAGAAATTAAAATTACCAAAGAGAATGACACCATTAACTAGGGAAGTAGAGTTTAAACCATCCCAAATGTATGGAATACCATGATATGCTGGAGTGTTGGCAGATTTTTTTCCAATTGCAAATAGGAATGTCGTATCAATGTGTAGTTCTGAAAAAGACGCCATCAAAAAGTGTATATACTAGTAGATTTACGAGCGCTTATAGTGTGAGTGATACTAACAGATAAGTCCGATCTTGACTCGGCTATTGCAGCTGTGGGAGCTTATAACCGAGTTTACCGTTCAATGTAAATGTGTAGCGTTGGTTTTTTATACCCGAAAGGCCAATCGAGTGGTGCTTACGTCATGGTCCCAGAGTAAGACCGCCAACTCAAAATTCACTGGAATGCTTTTTGTGATAAAATTCATTATCAACAATCTAAGTAACAACAAAATCTCCACCATGAGAGATGTGTATTACCAAGATGTTCAGCTTTTCAAGCACAGTCAACTGATATCCAACCTGTTGTTGGATCTTTTAGCCAAATCTTTAGGTGTAGAACTTTGTGCGTTAAATATTTTTCCTAATCAAAAGGGGCTCATGTACGTTGACACAATGGCGGAGCCTACATTGATTCCGATTAATTTTGATTCGATAAATCAATTTAACCCTCGTGATTTAAAGGCCATTGTTGTGATTGAAAAAGATGCCGTATTCAAGTCTTTAGTCGAGTCGGTCGGAACAGAGCACCAAGATCGTTATCAAAACGTCCTCTTTGTAACGGGTAAAGGATTTCCTGATGTTCTAACAAGAAAATTTGTTCGCTATTTATCCATGGCTGGCAAAATCAATGTGTTAGGGTTCATGGATTCTGATATTTATGGAGTCCATATTTTTAAGACCTACAAGTATAGTGATGACAGGAACAATCTGAATAATTATAAGCTACTAGGGTGTTTTATCTTAGAATATCAAAATAATCTATTGGTTTCATTCAATGTAACCATTAGAGACTTCCGGTTAATGATTAATTTTATCGACAATACTTTGAGTCTTGTTAGTCAAACTAACGACCAAGTAGAAATTAAACACCTAAAGAGTTGGATTCGTAACACCCAAAGAAGTATGCTTTTATTCAAGAAAGCAGAGATGGATGTTATTGCTCCAAATTCCTCAGCTGATACTTCATCAGCCCCTTCACCGAGTAAATACATTCTTGGTAAGCTTGATAATTTCTTTGGCTAGTACAGAAATGGTCGATTGTTCCGTTTGGTTTTTGCAGCACCTAAAAATTATTACTATATATCACGTGACTTGGTAACCGCAATTTTTCAATCGACGTAGTCTTTTTCTATTCGATTCTTTTTTTTCGCTTTTCAATTGATAACTTTATCATCCAGTTAAAAGGGTAAAAACCAGTAACTAAATATGTCAATTTCCACTCGTCAAGTCGGTGCCGCTAACACTTTAGACTACAAAGTCTTTTTTGAACAAGATGGTAAACCAGTGTCTCCATTCCATGATATCCCATTGTACGCCAATAAGGAAAAAACCATTTTAAACATGATTGTTGAAGTTCCAAGATGGACCAACGCTAAATTGGAAATCTCTAAGGAAGAAAAATTGAATCCAATTATCCAAGATACCAAGAAAGGTAAATTAAGATTTGTCCGTAACTGTTTCCCACACCATGGTTATATTCATAATTATGGTGCTTTCCCACAAACTTGGGAAGATCCAAACCAATTACACCCAGAAACCAAAGCTAAAGGTGACAACGATCCTTTAGATGTCTGTGAAATTGGTGAACAAGTTGCCCATGTTGGACAAGTCAAACAAGTTAAAGTTTTAGGTGTTATGGCTTTGTTAGATGAAGGTGAAACTGATTGGAAAGTTATCGTTATTGACGTCAACGACCCAATTGCTTCTAAATTGAATGACATTGAAGATGTCGAAACTCACTTACCAGGTTTATTGAGAGCCACTAACGAATGGTTCAGAATTTACAAAATTCCTGATGGAAAACCAGAAAATCAATTTGCTTTCTCTGGTGAATGTAAAAACAAAAAATACGCTGAAGAAATCATTAATGAGTGTGCTGAAGCTTGGGATAAATTAATTAAAGGTTCTGTTGATCCTAAAGAAATTTCTTTAACTAACACCACCTTGTCATCTACTCCTTCTTATGCTGCTTCTGTTGATGACATCCCTGCTGCTTCTCCTGCTCCTGCTGCTCCAATCGACAAATCCGTCGACAAATGGTTCTATATCTCTGGTGCCCATTAAATTCGGTAAATAGCTCAGGTACTCGACTTGATTCCTTGTTAGTTTTCGATTTTTATTTATCGTTTACTTATTTAGTGTTTATATAAGAATAAATCAGTCATTAAACTTGATCGTGCTCTACAAATCATTCCCCAATTGAATGTTTCCTAGTTAGTGTGATGGTGCCACATAATGACAGGTCCTCGATGTCATCTCACCAAATCGCGTACACGCTCGAATTTACTGTCTTCTGTGTTAGTAAGCTTCGGATGGATATAAACAGGCAACTCCTAGATGTGGATAATATAAATCCACAATATGAGCCGTTATTACTTGCTTTGGAGCTCAATGGGGTATCGACGGTAGACTTGCTCATTCATCAGGCTTCCGATACTTTGCTTCAATTACTGAAGAAAGTGGGTAGATCAATACGCGAGATCGAAGATTTTATTACAAGTATTGAAAGCTTACTTGGTCAGAATGCTAAACCAAAGAAGCTTCGTGGTGTCCAAAAGAATGCAAAAATCTCGACTGGCTTGAAAGAATTGGATAATCAACTACAAGGGGGAATTTCCTTGGGAGAAATCACCGAAGTTTTTGGGGCAAGTGGATGTGGGAAGTCTCAGTTTATGTATCAATTAGCGGGACAATCACTAATATCTAGTGATGATCGAGTGGTGATCATAAATACAGAGAAATTTCTAGAGACTAAGAGACTCTTAGATATTGTTTCCAAAGGTAGTGATCCAAAGTCACCAGAAGTTGACAAGAAGTTAACGAATATAGACTATTATTACTGCCGCGATCTAGAGACTCAAGACCACATACTCTACAGTCAGTTACCGCTCAAATTAAAATCAAACAGCAACATTAAGGTGATTATTATAGACTCCATTGGGCATCATTTGCGACATGATGAGATTGATTCAGATATTGGCTTTCTCAAGTCTAAAATCCAAGAGCAGTACCAAGATCAATATTTAAACTCTGTGGATAGTTTTGAATCCGATAAATTACAACAAACCCAACAATATAATACTTTTTTCAGGTCGAATCGTTATTATGAAGTAAGTGTCAATAGGAAAAATCATTTATTGGCAACTTACCGTCATTTGAAGAGTTTGTGTGATCGATTTAATGTGGCGGTAGTTGTTTCTAATCAAGTTAGTGATCAATTGAATAATTTTGATCCTCTACGGCATTTAACTTCAAACGACCCACTAGATTTGGATTACCAAATTGGTAGCATCTCGGGGTGGGATAATAGAGCTATTTTAGACTATCAGAAACAATTCAGTTCTGTCCCATATATGAATGAACCACATATATCAGGTGGGGATGAAATTGAATTTAATAAAGAGCTATCTAACGTGTTAAATATGAACAAAAGACCCAACACTGGTACCCAAGAAGGTGAGGTAGATAGTCAACCTACAAATAATACTTACCACATGATTGATGAGTTGGTGAGTAAGTTCCACCGAACAAAGAATCTTCAAACAAAGCAACACGTTGCTAGTCTAGGCTATCATTGGACTAAGCTTTTAGCCAATCGAATTTTGCTAGCGAAAACTTATAGACCTGTGGTGAATTCGACCATAGATTATGATGAGTTCCTCAAATCGCAATCCCATTTTACGGAATCTAGTAATACTTCTTACAATAAAACTAATGATGTGGATGGGCACTACAGTGATCATAACTCCGATAGTGAGATTAGTGGTACAAGCCATCATAATGTTCGCAAAAGGCACTATCCACAAGAATCAGTACCTATTCATTCCTTTATTGGAAGCTGGAATGTGGACAGGTATCTTCAACTTATTACGAATCAGCATGCTACCATTCCGAAGATTAAGTTCACTCTTAACAAATCAGGGCTACATTAACCACTGGTGGTTTATGTCTGTATATATTAATCACGTGATTACGTCGCGACTACACGCTTCTTCTGGGCTAATAAACATAAACCGGCAATACAAGTATATAACATATTAAAAATCATCTAGCATGAAGGTATGTAAGAGAAACTGATGACTGTTCGAGACCCCTTGTTTTATATTTCATGAGACACTGTGGTGCTCTTTTGTGACACTTATTGAATTCGGGATTTTACATTCGTCGTAGAGATAATAAGATAACATGGATACTAACAAGGCTTTAGTATATGGATGAAGTTGACATAGAACTTGTCAACCAGGAACTAAATTTCAATACCAATGATAACAGTTTGGTAATTAAAGGTGGCTGTGATTTATTTACCACCAAACCTATTGGGTCTGACAGAAAATTATACAAAACAATTGATAAGCATTTCACGCAAATGATAAGAGATAATGAGATGTCCAGAACTATTGAAAAAGAAAGGAAAAATTCTATTAATTCGTTGTTCAGTAGTAGTCCCATAATGTCCCCTGAAAACAACTTCCTCAGTAGAAGTAGACATAATTCTTTTGCTACTGAGAGGAGGGTGTCTACAAGTGGTAGAAGTTCTGTAAATGATAGAAAATTATCAGTTGACGAAAGAAAAGGTTCCGTCGATGATAGGAAAGAATCCATCGATGATCGAAGAGACTCTACCACAGATACTTCTCTTGATGCTGATTGTGTGGATGAGTCGCCGTTTGGATCTTTAAAGATTTCTACCACGAAATGGACATTTGCTTATTTGATAGCCATATTGAATACTACCTTTCCTGATCATGATTTTTCAAATTTACAACCCACTACAGATAACTTTCACAAACTAAATAACTCCGATGATTTGATTAGTCGATTCAATAATATTATGATGACATTGGGGAAAACTGAAGAGACTACTAACTGGATATGGGATCGGATTGATAGCTATATGGAGCTTTTGCCAAAAGGATCTCCTACGACCTCACCAAATGTTAGCAATTTAACTGGATCCTATTCTAAACCTTTGCAGGAAGGCATGGACCGCACTTCCTATGGAGAAGATAACAGCAATTGGACAAATCACAGAAAATATTCACAAAACGGATATGATTCGCCTACCTTGAATACGAACCACTGTCAAATATTCGAATTCCGTCCTTCTGATCAATCCATTCTCGAAGATCTAAATTATCCCTATCAAACAATGTGGTCATATTATTGGTTCATTTATAACAAAAAGAAAAAGAGAGTAGCATTCATCTATTTGACAGCACTTAACAAAATCCATTATACCATGGTTAATAGTAATAGAAAATCCTCATTCAGATCTTCCAGGAGGAATATCATTAACAAGTCCGATATTATTCATAATGATTATGATGATGATGAAGTTGATGAAGATGACAATAATGAAGATGTATTTATGAATGACTATATGGATGAGGAAGTGTTTGTCGATGATGATAGTGACGAGAGCATTGATGACATCCAAATTTGAGAGTCAAATTTTAGTTCTTTGCTGAAACCTTTTAGACCTAGGATCTACTTGAATGCAATCTTGTAATCAATTTTGCATCTATCTTTTTTTTTTCATATACCCCAAGTAATAGAAATAATAGCGATTATCCCTAATTCAGTTCTCTTAAATTTTGTATACTTTAATATATTTACTCGTGTGTGTTGCTTGACGGAGCTCCTCCCTTGTGTTCTTCTACCGTAGTCGGTGTTCCGACTCCGATTTGAACTTTATTGGTTCTGTAAAACTTTAACAACTTACACGACTCGCGGTATTGCTCTTTTTCTACTAATTTGGTTGTTTGCAGCAATTGAGAAATCTGGAAATCCAGTTTTGCCATTGCTTTCAGTAAGAAAGAGAAATGGGTCTTCGGTGCAGATTTAAGTATAAATAAGAGACAATAATCCCTAAATGTAATCTTCTCTAAGTTTTCAAAAAGAACTAGTAATTTGAAAATGGTAAAATACGATTTAGCTACCAATGCCACTGTTACCTTAAATGATGGAACAGAAATGCCAGCTTTAGGGTTGGGTACTCTACCATCTGATGACCCAGCTGATGTGAAAAATCAAGTAGTAGCTGCTGTAAAGGCCGGATATCGTCATATCGATACTGCTTGGTACTATGGAACTGAGCCATATGTCGGACAAGCCATTAAATTACTCGAAGAGGAAGGTATTTGTAAGAGGAAAGACTTATTTATTACCACTAAGGTCTGGCCATCTCTCCACCACCATCCAGAAAGATCAATTGAAAAATCATTGAAAGATCTTGGACTTGATTATGTTGATTTGGTACTCCAACATTGGCCAGTTTGTCTTTCTGGTGATGCTAATGGGTTACCAAGTGAACCAAAGGACGACAAGGGAAACTTAATGTATGATGATGATCCAGTGGATGGCACTGGTTATATCAAGTTCTATAATAAGATAGAAGATTACAAGTTTAATACTGATAAAGTTAAACATGTGGGTGTTTCCAATTACTCTATTCCAAAATTAAGAGAGTTATTAAAAAACAGAAAGAGATATATTCCTGTTTTAAATCAAATTGAATATCATCCACAATTGCCTCAACAGGATTTGGTACAATTCTGTGAAACGCATGGAATCAAAGTGGAGGCATATAGTCCTGTGGGAGGAACTGGTGCCCCTGTCTTGAAACTACCATTGGTGCAGGAATTAGCAGATAAATATAATTTGTCACCAAACGAGATCTGTAACGCTTATCATATCTTACAAGGAAGATCTGTCTTACCAAGATCTTCCAACTTAGCTAGAATTAAAGTGAACGTCAGATTGCCCAATTTGTCACAAGATGAACTACAAGCCTTGTACAGAATTGGAGAAGAGAAACCAGTTCGGTATGTCAATAATCCTTGGGGTTACGGTCTTGGCTTCAAATGGTGGGAAGGAGATACCTTATCCAAGGAATTTGATTGATTTTTAAAAGAAAATATTAGTATGTAGATGAGATTTAGTAAATAGACATTTAAACTGATATAATTAATGCACTTCATAATTATTTCGTAAATCTGCGAATTTTACAAATTGCGAGCATTTAAACAAGATTGGTTTGACACACTAAAATTTCCCAAAAACTTCAACCCCTTTTTTTACATTAAAATGACCAAACTAGCCACTGACATTTATTTCCAGCTCTCCAATGGTAAGTCTATCCCTGGATTGGGCTTAGGTACTGTACCAACCCAAGGCGATGTTTTAGCAGTTAAAGATCAGGTCAAAACAGCCATCATAGCTGGGTACCGCCATATTGACACTGCTCGAAGCTACGGCACAGAGGAGTCTGTGGGGAAGGCAATTAAGGAAGCAATTGAGGAGGGAATTGTAAAAAGAGAAGATTTGTTTGTAACTACTAAAGTTTGGCCCACGTTTCACAAGAATCCAGAAGATTGTCTCAAATTGTCATTAGAAGCACTCAACCTTGACTACGTGGATTTACTCTTGCAACACTGGCCCGTATGCTTTAAATGCGATAACAAAAATGGAACACCTTATACACCAAAAGATGATGAGGGTAAGATTTTGTTTGACGACACCACAGACGATGGATCCGGTTTCATTGACTACTATTTAGCCATGGAGAATTTGTATTTACAGAATCAAGACAAAATTAAGTCACTTGGTGTTTCTAATTATTCTATCACATTTTTGGAGAGATTACTTCCTAAGGTGAAAGTAGTCCCAGTGGTCAATCAAATTGAATACCATCCTCAATTACCACAACAAGAATTGATTGATTATTGTTCAGAGAAGGGAATACATATCTCAGCTTACTCGCCAGTGGGATCTCGTGGTGCCCCAGTCTTAAAGTTACCATTAATTAATGAACTTGCTCAAAAATACACGGTAACTACAAACGAAATTGCCAACGCTTATCATATCTTACAGGGGCGATCATCTTTGCCAAGATCATCCAATTTGAATAGAATTAAGACAACTGTCAAGTTACCACCATTAACAGCAGATGAACTTGAACAATTGTATCAGGTAGGTGTAGCAAATCCCACTAGATATATAAAAGATCCTTGGGGTATTGATGTAGGATTAAAGTTTTGGTAGAACTATATATGACCTTATTTTAGTACATATTTTTGTTAATACAAGCGATATATGGAGCATAATATATAGATCGATACAATATGGTCGCGGACCATAGATTTAAGCTGAGAGACAGGAGATCAATCATCTACGACACGACTTTAAGATTTAGACATGTATGATTAGAGAAGTATAATTACATTTATGGATTATCCACTTAGGAGAGAGTCCCCTTGGGGGACTACTAGGATTCATAAGTCACTAATATACCTTACTCTTTGCTTTAGGTTAAAGGGGTGAATGTCGCCAATATGTGCAAGACTAATCTCCGGTCCTTATCAATGAGGCGCACTGGGAGACCCTTAATTAAAAAAAAAGAACCCCTTATCAATCAATTTATAGCGTCATATTTTATTTCTAATAGGGATTTGATACTAAGTATTACCCATCAAACTATACTATAAAAGATGAAGAAGCTGTTTATTTTTAAGCTTTCATATTTTATCCAAATGATTTTGGCTCTTCCTTTGAGCCAACGGTTTGGAGATCAAGTTCTGATGCAGAACGTGGATCATGTTCCTGGCCAAATTGAAGCGGCTGCCATTGCTCGTACTTTGGTAACTAGAGAATCGTTGACAAATGTAAACACAGTCAAGATAGTTGAAAAAGGCACCAAGAAGATTCTGGTTCCAACCTCCTCTATGGAATATTATGTGGATTGTGATAATGATGGGGATATCTATTGGTTAGTGGTAGATATCGGATCTTGCTATCAAAATATCTTGAAGGGGTCTGAATACACTTTTACTATCAGAGTTGGAGATCACCACGTTCACGAGGAGGTTAACTTAGAGTACCCTGGAGGTATCATCGATTCACCAGCGGGGTCTCCAAGAATCAACCTTCAAGGTGAATTAACCACAGTTGAAGATCCCGAAAAGTTTGAAAAGTTAGAGAAATGTTTTCTTGAGAGACACCCAGATTCAGAATTATGGATTCCTGGGAAAGAAAAGTCCCATATGTCTCATTGGATGAAATTATCTGTCACTGACGTGTATATGATTGGTGGCTTTGGCGACAGAGCATATATTGGTTCCATTGACAGCGGAATCTACCACTCCGTTACTTCTCTCGATGACCATTAGAGTTTTTGTTGAAGTGTAGAATCAAGACCGGTTAAACAATCTTTTCTTTGCGTTTTTTACTTGTTGAATTACTTTCACTTTCCTTTCTTATTAATTTTTATATTGGGGTTGATTATTAGGTTACATATATGGGATAAATATACATATAGATAT
The DNA here is from genome assembly GCA_030561325.1 of Yamadazyma atlantica. Classification (NCBI taxonomy): domain Eukaryota; kingdom Fungi; phylum Ascomycota; class Pichiomycetes; order Serinales; family Debaryomycetaceae; genus Yamadazyma; species Yamadazyma atlantica. The sequence goes on from JAKTXA010000045.1 coordinate 26,629, forward strand.
ACAAGTAGGATTTTTGTAGTCAAATTGTCCATGAGTTAAGAGTTACAATTTCCACAACGGGAAAACCAGAGGAACAAATTCTAACCAAGAGGATTATTTATATTTGGAAATTGACATCATTCTACCATGGCTTGTTCCCTGGAACAGAAATAGAAGAAATGGAGTTGAGTCATCAGAAAACAAAATAAGGGAACTCAAAACCTACAATCACCAATGATCCCAACTGCCTCCCGCATCGT
>JAKTXA010000046.1:0-25235 GCA_030561325.1 Yamadazyma atlantica
GGGGGGGGGGGGGGGGTGGGCGGGGGCGGGGGGGGGGGGGGGGGGGGGGGGAGTGGAGGTAGCACATGGTAGCACCAGCCCTAGCACCAGTGCTAGCACCAGTGCTAGAACTGGTGCTCCTCGTCCAGACAAGGCGCACTGCCATGTTATATAGCAGACATTACGGTGCCTGAAAGGTTTATTGTTCCGGAGCCCTGAAACCGTTGAGGTTTGTAGCAGACTTGTGACAGCGACACAGTGATGACAATGAAGTGCTTTGAGAGAACATTGTAGTGTGTGTTAGTGACAGTGTGTGTTAGTACAAAGGTAGTGTTAGTACAGATGTAGTGTTAGTACAAATGTAGTGTCTGGTTCAGCCATGTGTTTAGTGTGATGAGATGATTAGAGTTTATTTTTTCAGTTTCAGGTGTCGTTTCAGGATCTGCTGGTCGGTAATAGCTCAACGCTATGTTCTACACCAAACATCCTAACACCCAGCTTGAGAAACATCCTAACACCTGCTTATGGAATTCTAACACCATACTTAAGAAAACATCCTTACACCAGCTTACAGAACCCTAACTCTATACTAAACATCCTGACACCTGCTACTCTTCTTTCTGACTTATTACTTTGTATTTCTATGAATATTTATGATATTTATGAATATTTATGATATTTATGAATATTTATGATATTTATGAATATTTATGACATTATACTATGGTGCTCTATGGTTCTATGATTATGGAGTGTAGTCGCCTCGGTTGTAAATACTAATATCCACATCAGCCTTTACATCTATCATATCACTCGAATCTATACACGAGTCCACACTTAATCCTTTACCCTGTTGGTGATCCCTTATCCGTTGATTCTGGGCTCTGATTTTTTCAAGTTCTTGTAAGTAATCATCTTCAACTCCAGTAATATAATTCCCGGTAAACACCCCAACTTCAAATTCTTTAACATTTTCAGTGATACAACATTCAACCAAATCTTCAAGATCTTGATAAATCACTTTATCAGCTCCTATAACTTTACTGATTTCTTCTTCAGTTCTATTAAACCCTACCAATGCTTTGGTGTCTGCTAAATCAATCCCATAAATATGATTAAACCGTATAGGAGGAGCACAAGAAGCAAAATACACCTTGTTGGCTCCAGCTTCTCGGGCCATTTGAACAATTTCTTTGGAAGTAGTTCCTCTAACAATAGAATCATCTACCAACAACACATTTCTATTTTTAAATTCCAGTTCCATAGCATTCAATTTCTTTCTCACAGATGAAGTTCTTTCTTGTTGGTCTGGCATAATAAAGGTTCTACCAATATACCTATTTTTCACAAACCCTTCTCTAAATGGTAAGTCTAAAGTGACAGCACATTGTAAAGCAGAGGTTCTAGAAGTATCTGGCACCGGTATAACCACATCAATACCTTTAAGTAAATCTTTAGCCAAAAAACTCGAGATTTTAGCTGCTAATTTGTTCCCCATTTCAATTCTGGACCGATACACAGAAATCCCATCTAAAATCGAATCAGGTCTGGCGAAATAAACGTATTCAAAAATATCAGGTGCAAACAATTTCGGTTCCACCAATTGTCTGAATTCCGGAGCTTTTAAAGGGTCTTTTTGGAAAATCACCGCTTCTCCAGGGTTAACATCTCTAAAAGTATTAAACCCATGAGCTTTTAATACTACCGATTCACTGGCTAACATATAATCTTTTAACCCAGTTTTTTTGTTGAATCTTTCTCCATATAAAAGCGGTCTGATCCCATTTGGATCTCTAAATCCAATGATTCCATACCCTGCTAACATGGCTACACAAGCATAAGCACCTCTAATAGTGTTCATGGTTCCAGTTAAGGCCAGAAACAAATCCTGGTTATTGACTCTGGATTTGTTGAATTTTTCCAACTCACTGGCAAAGATATTAATCAATAACTCCGAGTCAGAGTCGGTGTTAATATGCCGATGGACGGTTTCATCTAAATATTGTTTTAATTCAATGGAATTTACCAAGTTCCCGTTATGACTTAAGGAAATCCCGTAAGGAGAATTCACATAGAAAGGTTGGGCTTCACTTCCAGCACTGGATCCAGCAGTAGGATATCTTAAATGAGTGATTCCCATACTTCCTACTAAATTATTCATTCTTTGCTGATTAAACACGTCCCGGGCCATTCCGTTCCCTTTACATTGATAAAATCTTCCTTTGGACCCACACGTGACGATACCGGCGGCGTCTTGGCCCCGGTGTTGTAAGAACATGGCACCTTCAAAGAGTTCTGGCGCAGCATTGGCGTTTTGATCACTTAAAACAATTCCACAAATCCCACACATCTTCTATTTCAGTGGTTTTTGGTGGCTTTTTGGTGGTTTTTTGATGGTTTTTTGACGCTTTTAATTGGCTAGCTGACAATAAGACGTTTGAGTGTCTGTTGGCCTAGTTATAGTTCGTCTAGCTGTTCGTTCTAGCAGTTTCTAGCAGTTCTAGCAGTTCACTGAGAGGCTCGCAGTAAAAATTTTCGTTAATTAATTTCCGGAACGAGTCATTTTCGCATCGCGATAAGATGCGATGGCTGCAAATTGGGCCCTGGGACAGTGGCTACACTGTCACAGTAGTACTGGGTGGGGTTATACTCTAACTTATATTATATATACATACAATGGCTAGGGTATAAAGCCAAAAAAAGCCAAAAATGAAAAAAAAATGGGAAAATAACCCATAAAACCAAAAGGCTCATTATGTCGTTAGGGACTCTATAAAACCCCATAATAAAAGCAGGCCAGCGTGGACCAGGTCAGGCTAGGCAAGACCATGGCAAGCAGGCAATAAAAAAAGAACTAGCAGCATACAAAGCCACAGGAAATCAAACAAATCAAACAAGTACAAAAAACATAACAAACATTAACATTTCGTAGCAGCAATCTCGAGAACAATAGTACTTAAGCTGTGAGAACAGTCTTAAGAATCGAAAAAAAATATATACACCAAAGGATGCTTGTTCTCAAAGATTTTATTGTTGCAGTTGAGGAGGAGGTTGTTGATACTGCCCGTTGAATGGAGGATATCCATTGAATTGTGGAGGCATACCTTGGGGGTAACCTTGAGGCATACCTTGGGGATAACCTTGAGGAGGCATTCCTTGGGGGTAACCTTGAGGAGGCATACCTTGAGGATAACCTTGAGGGGGCATAGTTTGTGGGTAACCTTGAGGCATACCTTGAGGCATACCTTGAGGAGGAATTCCATTTGGTATTGGAGTGGTTGGAGTTCCCACGGCAGGGGAAGCTTGGGAAGAACTTTGGGGAGGTGGTGGACCAGTTGGTTGAGTAGGTTGTCCAGTATAATTTCCATTACTCTTTTCATTACCTTTTGGTAATTCCCCGGTGGAAAAAGGTTTAGGAACAGCAGATTCATTTTCAGCCACATATAACGATTTATCAATCACGGCTGGAATTGGTTTGATTTCAGTTCCTAATTCTTGTTCAATTTTATACAAGTTATACCGATCATTCCAACTTAATAAATTAACAGCCAACCCTAAATGACCGAATCTTCCTGATCTACCAATTCTATGTAAATAAGTCTCGGCAGTTTTTGGGAAATCAAAATTAATAACCACATTAACAGCTTGAATATCAATACCTCTAGTTAGTAAATCAGAACATACTAAATTTCTAACTTTCCCCATTCTAAATTCATGGAATACTTTATTTCTTTCGTGTTGAGGCATTCTAGCATGAGAATAATAACAAGAATAACCCAACTCGGTGATTTTTTTCGCCAATAATTCGACTCTATTGGTGGAATTACAAAATATAATCGATTGATTAATTTGTAATTTACTGAATAAGGTATTTAAACAATGTAATTTTTGTTTTTCATCAACAAATGCATAAAATTGAGAAATCCCTTTCAAGGTTAATTCATCCATTAAATTGATTTCATAAGGTTTGGTCAAATGTTCATCCATAAACGCTTTAACAGCCATGGGGAAAGTGGCACTAAATAATAAAGACTGTCTTTTGGCAGGGAAAAATTGTAATACTTGTTCAATGGTTTTTTTAAATTCTCTTGATAACATTTTATCGGCTTCATCCATTACAAATAAGGGACATTCTGATAAATCAGCCAATTTTCTTGATGCTAAATCCAATACTCTACCAGGAGTTCCTACCAATACATGAACTGGTTCATTTAATCTCATGATATCATCTCTTAAAGAAGTACCACCAGTAGTCACCATACATTGGACTCCTAAATGTTTACCTAAAGTTCTAACTACTTGAGAAGTTTGTAAAGCTAATTCTCTAGTAGGAACTAATATTAACGCTTGGATTTTATTCAACTTTGGTTTAACATGTTGTAAAGTGGGTATAATAAAAGAAGCGGTTTTCCCAGTTCCATTTTTGGCTCTAGCCAATATATCTCTTCCAGCTAATGCCATTGGAATAGATTCTTCTTGAACTGGGGAAGGTTTTTCAAACCCAGTTTCAAAAATCCCCATCAACAACTCTCTTTTTAAACCAAATTCTTCAAAACTTTTTCCTTTTGTGTTCAACACATCATCAGTTTGAGGTCTTGTATCCTTAACTGGGATGTTCAACGAGCCTTTCCAATCGGATTCAGCCATGGTACGTTCTATATTACTGTAGCTAGATATGATATCCGAATCCTGGTGTTCTTGGGGCAGTTCCGTTGGTGTTCTTGTGGCGGCTTGGGCGTAGGATCCTGAGCTAGACCAATTCGGTACAACCTGAGTCAAAAGGTGGGTAGTAAGTAATGAGTAACTTATAAGTAATGGGCGAAATTCTCATCAGCCGCCGACGAAGGGAAAGTGCGAGTGGGCCACGCACGTAACGTTACCCGGATAATGGATGAATGTCGCGGGATGTCGGGAAAAATGTCGCACGAACCTCACACACTTTTCACCCCATCACTCTCTAGAACTACACTATAAGTGATATCTTTACGGTTGTTGGCATGAAACTACCACAGGAAACGATCAACAGACTCCAGTCGGACCCCGGGAGTATCCGGAACATCTGTATCCTTGCTCATGTGGACCATGGGAAAACCTCCCTAAGTGATTCGCTTCTAGCTACCAATGGGATTATCTCCCAAAGAATGGCAGGGAAAACTCGGTACCTTGATTCCAGAGAAGATGAACAATTGCGGGGAATCACCATGGAAGCCTCAGCCATCTCGTTATACTTCAAAACCATGAAACGGAACCCCAACTCCGAAGAGTCAGAGATTAAAGAACATCTTATTAATTTGATTGATTCTCCAGGCCACATTGATTTCTCGTCTGAAGTGTCTACCGCGTCCCGGTTATGTGACGGGGCCATAGTTTTGGTAGATGTGGTGGAAGGGGTGTGCTCCCAGACGGTTAATGTGTTGAGACAGTGCTGGGTCGACAAGTTGAAGCCGATTTTGGTGCTAAATAAAATCGATAGGTTGATTCTCGAATGGCAATTGAGTCCCGTGGAGGCGTATCACCACTTGTCTCGGTTGATAGAACAAGTCAATTCGGTGCTTGGGGCCTTATACTCGGGAGAACGTATGGAAGATGATATGATTTGGAGAGAGGGAGGACAGGTGGGGGAATATATTGAGAAAGACGATTCAGATATATATTTTTCACCTGAGAAGAATAATGTACTTTTTGCTTCAGCTATCGATGGGTGGGCGTTTTCTATCAACACGTTTGCTAGATACATGCTGGCCAAGCTTGGGTTCTCTCAAGCGGTGTTATCCAAGACGTTATGGGGGGATTTCTACCTTGATATGAAGAATAAAAAGATCATTCCTGGCAAGAAACTTAAGCCAAACCTGTCGCTAAAGTTGATGTTTGTGGGGCTAGTGTTGGAACAGATCTGGGCCGTGTACCAGAATTGTATTATAGACCGAAACGAGGAGAAATTAGAGAAGATTATTGACAGATTAGGAGCAAAAGTCGGGCCTAGAGATATGAGATCTAAAGATTATAAAGGTTTACTTAATGTCATCATGTCTCAATGGATTCCTATAAGTCATGCGGTGTTGGGAATGGTGATAGACTACTTACCGAGTCCGGTTCAGATCCAAGAAGACAAAATGACCAAGCTTTTAAATGAGTGTATTTATAATGTGTTTCCTAAGGATTCGGGGGAGTTAATAGAGCCCAGTTTTGAGGAGTCTGCTAAGCAGTGTCGGGCGGAGAACCCCGAAACCAATACTTTGGCGTATGTTTCTAAAATGATATCGATTTCTAATGCTGAACTTCCTAAAGATATTGTTACCCCGTCTTTAAGTGCGGAAGAAATTAAAGAACGGGGCCGTGTGGCCAGAGAGTTGGCCAAGCAAGCGTCAGAAGCCGCCGCCGCCGCTAAAGAGGCAGCACAGGCCCAGGAAGAAGAGTTTGGGCTTCCGTTGGCGGTCAGAGATCCGTTTGAATGGGAATACGAAGACGATTATTTCGGAAAAGATGAAGAGGAAGAAGCAGATGAAACCCTTGTGGCATTTACTAGAGTGTTCTCTGGGTCCTTAACTAGAGGCCAAGCTGTGACTATCATTGGGCCTAAATACGACCCGTCCCTCCCTAAAGATAGTCTCATCAATAAATCCCAAATCTTTGAAAACATCATTATCCAAGATTTGTTTCTTATTATGGGCAGAGATTTGACCAGAATGGAAACAGTCCCGGCAGGGAACATTGTAGGAGTGGTGGGGTTGGATAACATTGTGTTGAAGAATGCTACGATCGTGTCAAACCATACAGACCAAGACCAACATCCCTATATAAACCTTGCTTCTACCTCAGTGCTTATCCACAATAAACCTATTATGAAGATAGCAGTGGAGCCTACCAACTTGTTGCAGTTGGGGAAACTCGAACGGGGGTTGGAATTGTTGGCTAAGGCCGACCCGGTGTTTGAGTGGTACGTGGACGACGACTCGGGGGAACTTATTATGTGTGTGGCCGGAGAATTGCACTTGGAAAGGTGTGTCAAAGATTTGGCCGACCGGTTTGCCAAAGGGTGTGAACTTACTATAAAAGAGCCGGTGATTCCGTTCCGGGAAGGTTTGGATCCAGAAGGAGTCTCGGCGTTTGTGTCTGACATTGAGTTGAGCCATGAAGTAGAGGGTCTAAGATTGGACATGAAGGTATTTGCACTTCCTGGGCCTGTAGTGAAGTCTCTCATTGAGTCTGAGGCAGATATTCTGGCGATAAAAGATTCTCAGGTAAGTGGAGAAGCTAGGGCTCAGTTTACAGCGAAATTGAGCCAAATTGTTGAAGAAGAAGACATAATCTCCCAAATGGGGTTTGGTAGTGTTGAAGAGTTTGTGAGCCAGATTGTGGCCTTTGGACCTAAACGAATTGGGCTTAATATTCTTGTAGAAGGGAGTAAGAATCACAAGTTTAAGCATTTATTAGGGACAAGTCCTGAGAAAGGGATAGATTTCGAGCCATATATTGTCAATGGGTTCCAGTTAGCAATGAATGAAGGGCCATTGGCGTCTGAACCGTTGCAAGGAGTGGTTACAGTGATAAAAGGAGAAGAAATCCCCAAACCAGAGGAAAATGAAGATAATATTTTATTAGGTAAGCAGGGAAGGGTCATTACAGCTACTAGAGATTTGATTCATCATGAGTTTGAACGGCGTGGGGCCAGACTCTTCCTTGCCATGTATACGTGTGAGATCCAAGCCGCTACTGAAGCGTTAGGGAAAGTGTATGCGGTGGTTCAGAAGAGAGGAGGGGCCATTGAGTCTGAAGATATGAAAGAAGGCACGCCATTCTTTACTATTGTGGCTAGAGTGCCAGTGATAGAAGCGTATGGGTTTTCAGAAGAGATAAGGATGAGAACTTCTGGAGCTGCTACACCCCAGTTGGTTTTTGATGGGTTTGATATGTTGGACATTGATCCGTTCTGGGTTCCTCATACCGAAGAAGAGTTGGAGGAGTTGGGAGAGTTTGCTGAGAGAGAGAATCGGGCTAGGAGGTATATGAATGGGATTAGGAGAAGGAAGGGGTTATTTGTGGATGAAAAGGTGGTGAAGAATGCGGAGAAGCAGAGGACGTTGAAGACGTAGACGAGTCAGACCTAGGCCTGGAACTAGGACTAGACCTTGCACTAGAACTAGAACTAGAAGAGAACTAGCCCTAAAACTAGTCCTGGAAATAACAGTAGCACTAGAACTAGAAGAAATAGCATACAAAGCACAGTAACACAAGCACAGCAGCCATAACATACAAAGCACATACAAAGTAGACAGAGAATACAAGACAGAACACAGAACGCACAGCACACAAAGTAACACACAAAGTAGAATAGTAACACAGTAGAATAGTAACACAGTAACACAGTACCGTAACATAGTATTGTGTGATACTAACATTGTGTGATACTAAAGTGTGTGAAATATTGAGACTTCTGAGAAACGAGAATCTCATACTGAGAGACAGTCAGAAAGTGAAAGAGTGTGTGTTGTGATGCCCGAACCGTCAAGAATGCCTTCGACCAAAGAAGAGTACAGAGAATTCTTCAGTGCCATCTATGAGAATCTCCACGAATGGGACACGGAAATGAAGGATTTCCGGCAAAATGCTAAGACAGATCCAGGGATGACTTCTGCTAGTTCTCAACCGTCAGGGCATAATATTATGAAACTTTTAGACCGGTTTACGGCGAAGAACCCGGACTTTTTGCCGTTGAAAAGTCATTCGTTGCCGAAGGAGGAGGAGGTGGAGTCGCCGTACCACCAGGCCCTGGCCCTGGCCCCAAAACCTACCTCAAAAGTACAAGAACCTACGCCAAAAACATCACCAGTAAAACCAGAAGTTCCAGCAAAAGTATCACCAGTTCCAGCAGCACCAGCACCAGCGGCTGGTGCTGGTGCTGGAGCAGCTGGAGCAGGGGACAAAAAGAAAACCAAAACGGGAATAAGGAAACGGTTTTTTGAAGCCATTTCTTTATCAGAAGAAGCCAAGGCCCCGAGTCCCACCAAAAAGAATACAGACACAAAGACAGACACAAAGACAGGCACACCAGACACCAAACTAGAAAAGACACCAGAAAAGGCACAAGAGAAAGCAGACAAAGCAGAGAAAGCAGACAAAGCAGAGAAAGCAGACAAACCAGTAGAGAAGACAGAGAAGACAGCTAAACCAGAGACAGACACAAAGCCAGAACCAGCGCCTGCCGCCAATGTCTCCAAAGATGTCGCTAAAGATGTCGCCAAAGATGCCAGTGCCAAAGAGCCTGTCAAAGAGGCCAAAAAGGCCAAAGTCAAAAATGTCGCTAAAGATGTAAGAGAAAGTGAAGGGTTCTCTCTCTATGGTACCAAAGATGAAGAAGGACTTCACACCTACGAAGAAGAACAAGATGACTACGACCTTGAAGAAGTCAATGACGACATCGACAGACCCACCGAACACCATATAGAACTTGAACTTCAACCTGAATGTGATGTTCATGGCTCAGATCCTTGTGATTGTCCGGTTTATGAAGGAGATTACCAGGAAGAAGAGTCATATGACTTTACGTTTGAGTATAATGAGGATGGAAAACTTGTGCCAACATTTAATTCGGCCACCGGATACAACAATGAAGGGAAGATTACCGAGATTAAGAAGAAGAAGAAGAAGAAGCGGGCCAGGGCCAGTGCCACGGGACCCACTGGACCTGGACCTAGTGCCACTAGACCTAGTGCCACTGGCCCTGGGTCCACGGGCCCCGGCGACGATACCTGTTTATTCTGTGACTACGAAGCCATCTTTGGCCATCCTCCTCGTCAACTCCTGAAACTCTACAACAAAAAAGTCAAGGAAGCGGATAATCGAAAGGCAGAGGTGAGGAGAAAGTTGCAACAGGCAAAGCAAAATAGGGACGAGGACTTCTAGCCCTGGCGGGCCAGTGCTAGTGCTGTGCTAGAAGGTGCTAGTACCAGGCTAGTGCTGTGCTAGAAGGTGCTAGTACCAGGCTAGTGCTGTGCTAGACCGTTCTAGACCGTTCTAGACCGTGCTAGTAGTTAGTGGTCATAGTAATACCAGGTCCTGATATTACTGCTTACATAAGCGAGGTTACCCCATAAAATGGTACAGACACGCAGCAATAGCTCTAGCAACATGATCATGAGATCAAAGTTTCATTCTATAGGCTATAGACATAGTAAGAAGTTCATTGACATAGTAAGGAGGTACATAGTTAACACATAGTTAACACATAGTAAGGTCTTCCATAGTAGGAGCCATAGTAAGAGCCATAGTAAGACAGTCAAAGACAGTCAAATTCCATAGTAATTCCAGAAGCTCCATAGTAAAACGAGAGATGGGCGGGTTTGTTTGGGTCAATGATTGGTACTTGCCCGACAGTTTTGACAATTTGGGCGACGTGAAGTTGAAGGGCTGGCACAAGGTGGGGGTTAATGGGGGGAATGATCCGAGAGTGGTGATGGGGCTGGATATAGTTGATTTAAGAAAGTACAGTGTCACCAGTACCGAAGGTGCTGGAGACACTGGTAGTAATTCTACTACCACTGGTACCACTGGCATCACTAGTACTACCAGTGATACTACCACTGGCATCACTAGTACTACCAGTGATACTACCACTGGCCCTACTCCCGTAGACACAGAGCCTGAAATTAAGGAAGGCTCTGAGAATGCTGGTTTGGGAGGAATTGAAACCAGTATCTAGTGCTAGAGCTACTAGAGCTGCTAGGGCCGGGATTAGTGCCAGTGCTAAGGCCAGTAGTGCCAATGGTACTAGTTTTAGGGCGTGGGCTAGGCTAGTTTAGTGCAGTGTTAGCGATCTAGCTGGTGCAGTTTGTAGATTTCTATATACGATTCTTACGACATTCTTGGACCTGGGACAGGTCCACGGCAAGCCTCTCTTCGTGCTAGCTCTCCTGGTCCATGGGCCCTTCGGTCGAGGTCTTAGTCTGTTGGGGCCTCAGTCTCCCTCCCTTCTCCCTTGGGTCGAAGGTTCGGTCGAAGGTTTAATAGTAAAAAAACAAATATTATCCCTAACCCTCCCCATAGCTTCACCCAACTGCTCAATCTTCTCCTCGTCCCACGTCTCTGCTGCCCCTAACTCGTCGAGGTTTTCTCCCCGTTTCTTCTTGTGCTCATACTCTGTCCGAACTCGCTTCAACTTCAAATGCTCTGCCAAATCTGTCCCATAAATCCCCGACACCACAAACACCGAATTCTCTGGCAATTGGGCGTAGATTTGGCCCAATCTCTCGTCAAGCTGGCGATAACTCGTGTCAAGATCTTTCCTCACCTCACAAGGACTGCTCCAACCCTTAGCAGCTTCAAGTTCCCGTAAATTTATCACCGCTACATCCGTAGAATCAATCTCTCTCTGATAAATCTCCATCACTTCATCATCACTACACACGTCAAAACACTTTTGTGTGTCTGTTTGACTGTTAAGGTACCGGTAATCTACCACGAGAGATCGTATAAGCTCCTTCCCCATTCTGGTTCTACTATCATTGATCTTATCAAACACCGAAGCTGATTGGTCGTTGAGGCCAAAGAGCATCCCTTCATTGATTTTTAACTTGACAAGATCAAGACACGCTTTGGCGTCTTCTACCGATGAATGGCCTAGCCCCAGATCTTCTCCGAGCTGAATATCTCTATGGAGAAACGTTTTAGTAAGGTACTTGAGGCCAGGTCTATAGGGCCGGCCCCGGGCGTGCTCGTAGCACGAGACGGTGTCGACGATATTGGGGTGTCTTATTTTAAGAATATTCAAGTCGGAGTTAAGGGAATGGCCTATAAGGATATCTTCGGACGAGACTAGGGCCAAAAACCGGGCCTGGACGTCGGCCAAGGTGGTACCAACCCCGTCCAAGAGTTCGGGGGTAATTCCTGAATACTTGGTAAGGTAATCAGTAATTGGATTGGCTGGTACCACATAAGTATCATAAACCACTTCTCCCTGAAAGTTGACTAGAGAAATCCGGGCCAAATCCTTACCACACCTGGTTTCACAAAACTCACAGTCTAGCGAGAAGATATGGGACCCGTCGTGGGAGAATGGGGCGGTTTCGACCCATCCTGGTGGTAATTCAGACTCCATTACCTGGCTATGGAGGGGGTAATCTTGATATTTCAAGATATTGGGGGTGAGTAAAAGGTCTTTTATGGTGATTTTGGTGGTTTGCAGGTGTTGAATTTGGGTTTTTCGTTCATTTTTGGTGAGACGAAGGGTGGTGATGGCTTCCATGGGGGGGAAGACGTTTTTTTTATCGCCTGGGCCTTTGGTAAGGAGGGCTGAGGGGAAGGTTGAACGGATGAACCCGCTTCCAGGCCCATTTCCAGGCCCATTTCCGGGCCCTTTGGGGCTGGGAATGGGAACAGTTGCTGGGCCGGGACTTGGACTGCCTCTGCCAGGAGTAGTGCCAGGAGTAGTGCCAGGAGTAGTGCCAGGGACAGAACTAGCTGTAGATTCAGGGCTAGTGGAGACTGTAGGGCCAGCTCCCGGGTCTGTCGACCCAGGAACTGACACTAGGTCCCTCGTCAACCCCCCCACAAAACATACCACCACCTTCTTCACATTATCTGTCCCCGTAACCCGGACCGGAGGCTTCTTTTGCACCGGAAGATCCGAATAAATCGATGTCAAAAGCGTTCGGATCCAGAACAAAGTAACTGGTTCCGAGTCATCCGGGACGATAGAAGGGTCTTGTGACCGTTTTCCTTTACGTTTGTGTTGCTTGGGGGGTTTTGAAATGGCGGTAGAAGAGACACGTCTTTTGCTGGCACTAGAACTGGCACTAGGACCGGAGGGACTAGGGCCAGGTCCATTTCTAGGGCCAGGTCCATTTCTAGGGCCAGAACTAGCACCATTTCCAGGGCCAGAACTAGCACCAGGGCCAGTGCCGTTGGCACTAGCACTGGCTAACTCCTCCAGCTCCTCAAAAGACACCGCCGAGTCTCTTCTTCCCGTTTCACTGGCCGTCTGGCGTAAGGATTCTAGCACCTTAACATCTCCAGAAATCGATAATCGCGATGTGGTTTGGGAAAGGTCCATACCAAGCACAAACACAAGTACAAACACAAGTGCACAAACAGAACCTTAGGAGACAAAGAAGTACACAAACACAATCAGTACAAACACAATCAGGAAGTAACCAATAGCAGCAACAGTTCTAATAATAGCACAGGAAGAGAAACAGTAGTAGCAGTTTCAGTAGTTGAAGAAAACGTTCGCACTGAGGTGGTGATGCAACGTTGCAATGGGAGAGTAGGAGTTAATGGACAGTGGTGGTGGTGGTGGTGGTAGTTGTAGCAGTGGTGGTACTGGAATGGTACTAATTGTAGTACGGCTGTGGTATTAATTGTAGTAGTAGGGAGGGACATCAGCTTACATTGAGACGAAGGTCCCATGTCGAAGGTCACATGACCCAGATCACATGACAAGAGGAGGTATTAAAGTATCTATAAATCGCACGACTTTTAGAATACTTCTTTTCTTTATGAAGGTGGTGCCTGGCTTTTAACGAGACCAAAGACTGTTAATATCCTTTACTAATAAGAATTATTAGGTATAATATTTATTATATTATAGTATTTTCCTATATAAGGATGCTCCCATTAATTAGAAATAAAAGGTGGGATCGGGCTCCTATTTATAGATGAATTCCTAAAGATATTTTATCTTTAGATAAATTCTAATACGAAAGCATTTGGAAATATTTTCTAGCTTATCTCTGTTAAAGTTACCACACCAGCTAATAAGTTTGATAGGAATTACTTAATTTGTCCATCAAAGGAACTTTTTGAGACAAATATCTTGTTTCAGATTTCTTACTTGATTAGTCTCTCTCAATAGTCAATTCCTTTATCTCCTACACACAAATGCGTGTAAATCTCAACAGGAGGCTGTAGTACTAGTAGTATGAGTGGTAGTAGGCCAAGCAGGACGAGTGGTAGTACGCTCTAGTGGGTGCTACGTCTACGTCTATATTGTTTGTATGTGTTGTATGTCATTGTTGTATGGGTTTGTATGGTACTGATGATGGGGTTAATTCCTGAGGTCAGTGCTTATGTAATGATTATATAATAAATGATTATGTAATCACTTCTTGAAATATTTAATTAATGCATCAGTGCTAGGGGTAGGACTAGCGGTAGCACCAGTGGTGGTACCAGGGGTACCAGTGGTACCAGTGGTGGCACTAGCACCAGCAGAGCTGGTACTAGCACCCAAATACTCTTTATAAACCTCAATAAATCCCCTCACGTGACTCTCCTCAGTAAATAGTTCATACTCACTATACTCATCATAGTAAATCGACTTGGCCACCATACAAATCCGGGGCGGGGAGTCCCAGTCACGGGGAATACACCACGTGATATCGCCTGGGGCCGGTTTGGCAGTAAAAAGGTTTGATTCTGGGGTCGAAAGGAGGGGGGGAATTAGGGCGGGGCTGGCAGTACGGAGGGAGTGGGTGGCAGTATTTAGGGCGACGCACCGGCCGTGGTGGTGGAGGGAAATGGTACGGAGGATTTGTTGGATTATGACGGAGTGGGGGGTGGGGGTTAGGAGGGAGGAGTCGAGGACGAGCACTAGACCTGGAACTTGTTCCAGGGATGGTGCTAGGGCTAGGTCCGCTTTGTCTGGGTCCATTTCCAGGCCCACTCGCCCTAGCCCTCGCCCTAGGCCTCGGCCCAGGCCTCGGCCTAGCGCTGGGCCTACGGCCCTTAGTATGTCAAAAAAACCCTCAAACCCCTCAAACACCACCACCACCACATCAGGAGCCCATTGCCTCACGGCCTCGGCGTAAACCATCCCATTGACGGTGTAAATGTCATACCTGTCGTTGTAGGCGTACTGGATTTCCAGCGGGCCCAGGTCGTTCAGCACCACCACCACCTTCTGGCGGGGCGACACTTGGGCTGGATCAAACACGGTCATAAAGAGCTAGTACTAGGACTGGTGCTAGATGACGAGGACTAGAAGGACGAGTGTGGCACGAGTGTGGTGCTAGCGTGGTGCTAGAAGGAACAGTGTGGTGCTAGAAGTTCTGGTTCGAACGGGGCTAGAACGGCTGGTGCTAATGGCACGGCTAGTGAAGGATGTAACAGTAGCAGTAGTAACAGTGTAGTAAGTAGGAGTGAGAATAGCGAGAGCTAGCGAGAGGTGGGCCGAGCGGTGCGAGAAATAGCGAGGCCTAGTCCGAGCGGTGCGAGAAGTAGCGAGAGCTAGCGAGACCTGGGCCCAGCCCTGGCACCACTCGACCCAGGCCAGGCCGGCAGAGTGCGAACTGGTGATCCTACAACTCACACTCCAACTCCATCACAAACCACACAGTAACATCACAACATGGGCAGAAGAACTAGGACGGAGACGGAGCCGGACATGGATGTCCGGGACGACGGCACCGACATTCCCGACGACCAGATGATCGATGATATTTATGGCGCCAGGTCGACGGTTCACGCTGACGATGCCGTGGATTATGAGGATATTGATGAGTTGGCGATGGACGAGGGCAGCGATGGCCCCAGCGATGGCCCCAGCCAGAGCGGGGCGGGCGAGAGCCGGGACGGGCCCGGGGCCGGGGCCAGTGGCGGCCAGTACGGTAATGGTGGCATTGGCGGCGACCAGGACGACGACGCTGAGGCCCAGGCTAACCAAGAATTCGAAGACATGTTTGGCGATGGCCCCGGCATGGCCGAAGATTTGCACGGGCTCGACCTAGACGTGGACCTGGAGTTGGCGGGGGACGACAACAACCGGCTTTTGGCGGGGGGACTAGAGAATGACCATTTGTTAGACGATGGGTTGGGGGGGATAATGGAGATGTATGGGGAGGACGAGGCCGACGCTGGACCCGGGGACGGGGCCAGAACCCATGAGGATCCGGCCATGGCCAGTGGGACTAGTGCTAGCTCCACTGGGTCTAAACCCAGGTCGACTAGCTCCAGTGCTAGGGCCAGACAGCAGCTCCAGGCTATAGTGTCCCGGCTAGAGGTGACCCAAGCCAAACGAAACTTACGGTATTTCTGTCCTGGGTTCAAACGGGGCCGGCCGTACAACAACCACAAATTGTTCCTCCCTGAAGCCAAGTACTACCGCCACACGGTGCCGCCTGTGGCCCTAAAACCAAAGGCATTAGTACCAACAAAACTCACTTTCGAGGTAGATTACGACCAGAGACGGGTGTTCAAGACCAACAAGTACCCCATCCACCACGACACTGGTGCTAGCCGGAACGTTAGTGATATTCTGGAGCACGACCTCCAACTTTTGGAGAAGATTGCCGAGAATAACGGGGTTTTTTCGAGGAAATTGGTACCACTTCCGTACTTGACGAAGGATGGGAGTGGGGATAATCAGTTTGGGGGGTATGGGAAGGATTTGGTGGTGGCTACGGCGGACTGGGATGATGGGATGATTATTGACGGAACCAATGGGACCGAAGGGCCCAGTGGTTCCGCCAATGGAGCTGGAGCTGGGGCCAGGGCCAATGGAGCTACTGGAGCTGGAGCTAGTGCTAGGGCCAGTGGTGCCAGCCGTGGGCCCTTCGGACCCACAGATGGCCCCTACGGGCCCGCCTACGACGACGACGACATCTTCAACGGCCAAGTCTCCTCCCCCACCGTCCAGCTCGACATGAACGACCCAAACCTTCTCTTCGAACGGACCCGTCCTCCCGCCAGCGACAAGTCCCGGGCCAGTGCTCTCGTCCCAGTCACCGACAAAATGCTCCAGACCCGGTTCAACGTCTCCAACGACACCCAGTACGAACTCTTCAACAGTAACTACAACGTGAAGGTCCGGAGTCAAATAGGAAACTTGAATATCGAACACTCGGTGCCAGCCTTACGACTCCAGAGCCCTCATTACCGAGTCAAGCTCAGTAAAGAAGAAGCCAGGGCGTTCCACCGGCCCAAATTCCAGGTCCGGCCCGGGTCTCTCATGAGTTTTCTGAAGCTTAGGGCGAGAAAACGGAAGAAAGACAAGGGCAAGACGCCTAAGGAACTATTTAGCCGGACCACCGACCTAACGGGAGGCGATAATAGTACCATAATTGGTATGGAGTACGCTGAAGAGTACCCTATGGTTCTCTCTAAGTTTGGGATGGGTTCAAAGCTTATAAACTATTATAGAAGAGAAAGACCAGACGATAACTCCCGGCCCAAGGCTCCGTTGGGGGAGACCCATGTGCTAGGGGTCGAGGACCGGTCGCCGTTCTGGAACTTTGGCCATGTGGCCAAGGGAGACTTTGTTCCTACCATCTACAACAATATGATCCGGGCCCCAATCTTCAAGCACGAGAAGAGGCCTACGGACTTTTTGTTGATTAAGTCGCAAGGGGGAGGGGGGCATCAACGGTATTACCTCCGGAACCTCGATCACGTGTTTGGGGTGGGCCATAGTTTCCCTAGTGTGGAAGTCCCAGCTCCTCACTCCAGAAAAGTCACTAATACCTCGAAAAACCGGTTGAAAATGGTGGTATTTAGGACCATGAACAAGAAGGGCAAGGCCCGGATCCTGGTCAGAGATATCTCCCACCATTTCCCGGACCAGAACGACATGCAAAACCGGCAGAGATTGAAGGAGTTTATGGAATACCAACGGCAGGGAGAAGACCAGGGGTTCTGGAAGATTAAGAATCGGGATACGGTTCCTAGTGAGGAGAGTGTGAGGAGTATGATAAGTCCAGAGGATATTTCGTTGCTTGATAGTATGCAAGCGGGGCAGCAGTTGTTGGAGGATTTGGGGATTCTTTTGAGTGAAGAGCAGGAGAGGGAGCGGGCTCGGAAGGACAAGGAGCTGGCCCTGGCCCTGGCGCCAGACAAGGACTCCTCGTCCACTGCCTCGGCCGCCGCCTCGTCCGCTGCCAAAAAGAAGAAAGACAAGAAGGAGAAAGAAGAAGAGGAAGGCATCGACGACCAGCTCACCTCCTGGAACCTTTCTCGGAACTTTATTCTCGCCAACCAGACCAAATCCATGCTCCAATTGACCGGAGAAGGGGACCCTACCGGCATAGGAATCGGCTTTTCGTTCCTTAAAACGTCCCAGAAAAGTGCCTTTACTCCGTTCTACCCACCGCCCAAGGAGAATGTGCCGAAGAGTAGCCAGGCCGCGTACCAGCAGAGGATTTATGACGAGGAAATCAACCGGATCTGGTACACCCAGCGGAAGTCCTTGACTGTGGACGGAGCTGGGCGGAGTCTTGGGCAGATTTACGGCGAGTACAAGCCGGTGGACCACCAGAAAGTGTTATGGAAGAAATATGACGAGGCCAATTCCGACTGGAAGGGGAAGAAAGCCTTGAAAATCCACCGCCGGTTCCGGGACGAGAACGGGACCGTGCAACGGCGGGTCGAGGTGGTATCAGACCCTCGGCTTATCAAAGCTTACCTCAAGCGGAAGAAGCAAATTGAAGATGATTTGATTAAAAACGCTAACCTTGAAGATATAATTCCTACCAACGATAAGGAATTGAATAAGATCCGGCGGAAAGCGTTGGAGGAGAAATTGGCTAATTTAGAACGGCGGGCCAAACATAATAAGGGCCGCAAGCCGGCGGTGTCGAAGGACCCGCTCCACAACGCCATAGCGGCGGGGGGGAAGGCTATAGATGCTAACACGGTACTTTTACCGGACGGGTCGTATGCTTTTGGGGGGAAGGGGATTGGGAAGGGGAAGAGTACTACCAGACGGTGTGCTGCTTGTGGGGCATTTGGACATATTAGGACGAAGAAGAGTTGTCCGTTGTATAGTCAGACTCAGGGAGGGAAGATTGATATTACTACGAATAAACCGTTTAGTTTGGAGAAGACTGTTTTTGAGAGTGGGGAGGCGATGAATTTGGATTTTGACTAGCCACCTCGACCTGAGCCCGTAGGGCGAAGGGCGGGGTGGGCACTAGGCCATGGCCCTAGACCGTGCCGCCAGGTCGGTCTAGGGACACTCCTGGCCTGCCTGGACCCAGACTCCCTGCCTGCCTGCCTGCCTGCCTGCCTGCCTGCCATGGCAGTACGACTAAATACATAGTAAATACATAATGAATAAATGAATGTCATTTTAGCAGCCTAGGATTAGCACCGGGCAGGCTAGACCCAGGACTAGACCCAGGGCTAGCACCATCCAGGCTAGAGCCAACACCAGGCCAGGCTAGAACTAGGGCCCGACCAGGCCCAGGGCGAGGGCTAGTACCAGCCATACTAGGCTAGCACCAGGCCAGGGCAAGGGCTAGAAGGACAATTTTGCAGCCCAATTGGACGAGACACTACCACAGTACACTACAATGTCGTACAGTAACACTAGCGTAGTAATAACACTAAGTAGTGTAGTGGGGTAGGGTAGTGTGGTGGAATGTCGTGGTGTGTGTGTGTTAATATATATTATGTCGTAAATAGATAAAGTAGTGATAGATGTGCTAGAAATAGTACGAGATGGTACTAATTTAGTACTAGATGGTACTAGATGTAGGTCCAGTGGTACTAGATTTAGGTCCAGTGGTGCTAGGGTAGTGCCAGTGGTGCGAGCTCCGGTCAGCCTGCGGCTAGACCTACGCTACTTCCTCAAAGCCCTAGGCTGCATTATATCAATAGCCCCAAACTGTGGATCCTTCGACACATAAATGTTCCTTAAACTCGAATTCTTATAGTACTTGGTAGACATATAATATACGCCAGTCCCGTAGCAAACAGCTCCTGCTAATAATGCTTTTGTAGGTGTAACTTTAAACATTTGGTTGATTTTGTATTAATTGGAATAAATTATAATTGTGTTGTTTGATATTGTGATGGGATGGGATGGAGGAGGCTTGGTTTATATAGTGCTGGATGGTTTGGTAAGGGAGATGGTAGGTGGGATGTCATTGTCAGGCCATTGGATCGGGTGATTGCAAATTGCGTGAGGCCGTGCGGGAACCAGAGTCTTTGCATGACATGTCGCATGATCTGTCGGGTGATTTTTTAATTGTGCATAATGCGTCATGTAGATCTTGCATACCGTGATTATGTCGTGCAGCCGTGCATGGTTGGTGCATACACCCATGCATACACCCAGCAAGGTGCAGCCTTGGCTGCAAATGGTGCAAGTGGTGCAAATGGTGCAAGTGGTGCAAATGCTGCAAGTGGTGCAAATGCTGCAAAACTAATGGACAACCCATCTGGACTGCGTCCAGCTGTCTCGTCCACCTAGTACATTCTAAATCCCTCTGCCGGCGATAATACCGGAAGAAATTGACCCAAAATCAACATCGGAATATCAAATAAATCTCTCTTCACAGTCCATACCGAACAAAACTCAATATACCCCTGCGGATCATCTTGTTTAATCAATTTACATTTCGTAATGATCGAAGAATGTAAATTCCCCACTGCCACCGATTTAAAAAGCCGAAAATAATTAACAATCGAGTCATCATCATACATAAGTTCCATAATAAATGTCCTCTTACTCAAAATATCATTCAAATCAAGCCCTAACAAACTAATTAAATCATTTGACATTGAAACAATCTCTCCAGTCCGTCTCCAGATAATGGTAGGAGAACTATTCAAATGAGAAAGCTTTTCAAAATCAATTAAAGATCTTTGAAACGTCATTTCCAAAAACTGAAGATCCCAGGGTTTATATAACGACTTATGAGCCGAGATAAATGTCGGTCTATAACTAGCAATTAATTTTAAAATAATTAGGAGATTATTGCGTTTATGATTTTTCGCAGCCTCTGGGAGATTTTTTCCCAGAAACCGGGTTTTAAGAAACCGGGTTAAGGAATGATATGATTGGGGGTAGTCAAAGTTGATGATATCATTAGCATAAACATCCTTGACGGATTTATATACTTGGTGACTATCCATAGGAGACACATAATGGGAACTAGTGTTTGTAAAATGACTGGTAATATCATTTGTATCTGATGCATTGCTTATGTCATCATGCATGTCTGCAGCACCACCAGCTGCAGGTGCTGCACGATTATGCAGCGTCTGCGTTTGGGTCTGCGACACGCCCAAAGAGATAAACGGTCGTGTGTCGCGGAACTTTTCGTCTTCTAGCGACATAAATGAATCGACGGGGTTCATAGACCCAGCTCCAGCTCCAGACCCAGTGACACTGGACCCAGCACTGGGAGACGTGGGCTTAGAATGGGTCAAAATGTCGCCTAGCATTTTATATTCTTGGTCGAGGTAGTTAGAATCAAACATATTATCTAAGGGATAGTCACGTGAGTGGGTTTGGTTCATGGGAGTGGAGAAAAGTTTGGAAAGCACTTCGTTGGTGGTATTGGTCACAGGCCGCAGGCCTAGTCCCTGGCCTGGCCGTGGTGCTAGATACTGGCCCGGGGCTGGTGCTAGAGCTGGACCTGGAGCTGGCCCTAGAGCTGGCCCTATATTTTGGTGAGACGGTACCAGCCCTGGCCCCAGCGGGACCAGACTTGGAACCAGGCCCAGCACCATATTCTCCACCGGCGAGCTAAAGCTACTGCCATCCGACGTCCCGTAGGCCCCCACGTCCAGCTCCGGCCCTAACGCCCCAGCCTCTCGGCCCGTCTCTCGGCCTAGCTCCCGCCCGGAATCGCCCTGTGTTCCCCTCCGTCGTTTCATATACTTATGATGTTTCCTCTGAATATCATGACATTCGTGTCCAATGTCTCGTTTCACACAGTTCTTGCACGGCCTTTCGTTGGAACACTGGAGGTGCTTCAGGTGGCAGAAAACACATGCCCGGCTGGCGGGCCGGCGGTCCGACTTTTCCTGTTCCGAGAGCTTACGAGTCATTGGAGTTACAGAAGAAATGGTGATGATGGGAGGTTTATATGATCTGGGGTACCGGGCGCGCATCCGAGGATCCCCGGGAGGGACGAGACATTACAGGTTAGGACGAGTGAACATGCAGTGTTGGATAGTACAGATTAAGGCGAGAATACAGGTTAGGAAATTGTGCAAGTTATAAAGTAGAGGTTAGATTTTGCCGTGCCAATCCGAAACAGTTGCTTGAGTTCCCGATTTGGCAGCCAGCAATGTCGCAGGGCAGTATGAACAGCAACCCGCCACCTTGTCCCTGGGCAAAATGAAGTCATATAGCAAGAAGCCAAGATCAAGCCAAGATCGGGCCATAGTAGGGCCATGAGGCCAGGGACCATGGCCAATGTTGACAGATCTACCACGCTTACCGTCTCGCGTAGTACAATATGATTGTGGACGTGTAATTATAGTTATTATGCTGGCTTGACGCGGTATCTAACTGGGGAGCCCAATTTCCCAAACCGGAAAGGACCATGCAGCCCGTACATGAAGCCGCAGCAAGGGCCGCCGCGACATTGTTTGCAGCCATTGTTGCTTTTGCGCATACCGTTGTGTGAAACTTCTGTTTCTGGTAAAGTGATTAGCAGTGTTTGTAACGCCAACGGCTCGTGAACAGGGCTATATAAACTGGAGATCCCGTCAATCTTTTCACCTGATTCATCCAAAATGTTACAACTATTGGTATTTGTAGTATACTTTATATCCACAGCAGTGGGAAAATATGTCCTTTTAAGTAATGATGATTCATGGGTTTCTAGTGAAATCAGAGCCCTTTATAAAGAATTGAAAGATAACGACATTGATGTCATTATGGTAGCGCCTACCAACCAACAAAGTCATTATGGAGGCAGTTTTATCATTCCAGACGGGAATAAATTAACAGAAAATGGGAATTTTGATTATGTGAAGAAAGGAGACCCAGCTTGGGGCCAGGACCCAGATGATGAGAATATTTGGTACTTTGAAGGGTCACCTGCTGCTTGTATATCATTTGCGTTTGACTATTTGTTACCAAAAGAATATTCTAATGTTACTATTGATTTGGTAGTAGCAGGTCCAAACCAAGGTCCTAACTTATCGCCAGGTTTCTTTACCAGTTCAGGAACTATGGGTGCCACCACCGCCGGAATTTATAGAGGGTACCCAGGGATTTCATTTTCTGGTTCTTCTTTAAACAATTCTTTCTTTAAAGATAACGATGGGGATGAGTATGACCCAGCCAATATATATGCTAAGAAAGCGGCTCAATTGGTGGATTTAGTGTTAAAAAACGACCCCGCTTTACCAAACTTGACAGGAATCAACGTCAACTTCCCAGAAGTGGGGTACTTGTTGGACGACGAAACTAAATGTGTGGATCCTATTTGGAAACTCACTTCTCTTATGAATGGGGGAGTTTTTGCACCCAAAGTCGTGTATGACGAAGACAGTAATACTTTTAGTTCTAACTATGCTTATAAGGATAAACTTGAGACCGATTGTCAGAAGGGGGACTCTGCTTGTGGGTTAACTAGTGAATATGAAGTATTTTGGGCTAGAAATTGTACTACAAGTGTTTCAGTATTTTCTGTTAACTATGGAGCTGAGAGTAAAATTAACGACAATGTCGTCGGCGACATTAGCCTGATTTTTGAAAATCTGAATAGTAAGAGAGTGGCTACCAATATGAAGACGGATATGGAGTTTTCGATATTATAGAGTAATGATACATGAGAGCAGCAGTACTAGCGCTAGCGCCAACTTGTTGGTGCTAGCTACCCGTAGAACCAACTACCTCTTCCACCTGGCACCAGCTAGCACCGCAAGAACTGGAACTAGGTCTATTACCAGGAAAAGCACTAACTGGCACCAGTAGCACCAGGGAATAGCACTAACTACCTCTAGCTCGCCCCAGCTGGGTCTAGGACCAACTGGAAATAGCTAGCACCAAGTAGCACCAATTAGTTAGCACCAACAGTTGGAGCTAGGGCTGATATAAGTGCTTACCAAGCCCTTACCTAATCCTCACTTACGTAAGCATTACATCGCGCTCGCCATCAAATGAAAACCAACTAATTAATTATTAAGCAACATGTTTAGACAAATCGGTAGAATCACCAGAACCATGGCTCCAACCATGGCCAGAGCCGCCAGGCCCGCTGTTATTGGAGCTATGCCCATTCCCATGCCCGCCATGGCCCCAGCCAGAGCTGTCGTTCCGGCTAGTGCCAGATGGATGTCCACAGAAATCAAAGATGCTATTTCCTCCGCCATCAACAGCTCAAAAGTCGTTCTTTTTATGAAAGGTACCCCCGAATTCCCCCAATGTGGGTTCTCCCGGGCCACCATCCAGATGCTTGGCCAGCAAGGAGTCGACCCGGTAAAATTCGCTGCTTATAACGTGTTGGAAGATGAGGAGTTGAGAAACGGAATTAAAGAGTATTCTCAATGGCCTACGGTTCCCCAATTGTATGTGAATAAGGAGTTTATTGGGGGGTGTGATATTGTGATGTCGATGGCCCAGAGCGGGGAATTGGCGGAATTGTTGGAGAAGAATGATTGTTTGGTGCCAGAGGAGGGGGAGTTGGAGGCAGATGTTAAGCCTGCGCAGCGCTGAGCCAGCTAAGCCAGCTGAGCCAGCTAAGCCAGCTGAGCCAGCTGAGCCGAAGGCGAAGATGGCTCAGTGCCTGCCTGGCCACTTCCCCTGGCCCTGGAGCCAGCCAGCCAATCAGGTTGCTCCAAAGGTCAGCTTTCAGCTTCTGGTTGACAGACAGTAGTGCCACGCTAATTTGATTTGTACATATCTATAATACACATACCATATAAACACCGTAGGGCCTGGACGAGACCGCAGGTCGAGGCCAAGTCGGACTAGGTCCATTTAGGTCCAGTTAAAGTTAGGACCATTTAGGTCTATTTAGATCCAGGCTAGGTCCAGTTGGGACCAGACAGGCCAAGGCAGGCCAGTTAGGTCCAGCCAGGGCAGGCTGGAACCCAAAAGACCAAAGGACCCATTGGCAAGCCAATGGCTCCAATGGGCCAGTAAGACTCTAAGATAGCCTCCCCTTCGGCTCGCTATCTTAGAGTGGACCTCCTCCTAATAATATTCGAATCACTCATATTCAACTGAAACTTATCCCCATTCGTATTCGATATAATCGAACTCTGTCTCGTCTGATTATCATGTTCTTCTTCACTATTACTCTCTGAAGATTCATTCGAATTTGACGATTTAATCGTAAGATGAGCCAAATTCTCTGTCACATGACTGGCCTGGCCTTCTTCAATATTAAAAATGTTGCGATTTGAAAACTTCAAATTGGCTAAATCGTTCATGGCGGGGTTGTTGAACACGGATTTGATGGCGGTGGCTCGAGGGCTAAGGAGTGGGTTACCACCGGGGGAAAAGAGTGGTGGGGGTGAAGGATTGGGAATGGAGTTGGAAACTGGTTGAATGGAGTGGGGGTTGGGGTGGGGGATTG
>JAKTXA010000047.1:0-24969 GCA_030561325.1 Yamadazyma atlantica
TCCTTATGGGATGTGATATTTACTGCCTAGAGGTTGCGTAATCTATCTGAGTGTAATGCGACATCCGTTTAAAGAGGGTGCGTTATTCATCCTGAAAACACTGTACGAAATTTTCAAAGGGGGGGAAACCTAGAGGAGAATGGGAGTTCGTATAAAATAATTAAATATACTAAAGCAGATGATTAGTTTTTAGGGAATGGTTAATAGTAAGAAAAGGTTAGAAATAAGGAATGTGGAGAGGTTTTGAGGGGTTTGGAATGATAATGAAGCCCCAGGTTCAAGACTGTGGGATGTAGTAATTCAAATTGTCCTACGTCAATGTACGACAGAGTAAATTGCAGTTAGGCTTGAGGGATGAAACCCGAGAAATATTTTTTAATGAATATAGAGATGAAACTTGCCTCAAGGGGAATATTTGTTAAATCTCATTCACTTATTGTAATTGGCTAAATAGAGTTTTAGACGGGGCACTCCTTGTAGTTATCGATGAATTTCTCCTGAGGATCACGTAAGATTCCAGGCTTTTTGGCTTTAATTTAAGATTTGCCCTGATTATTTCGGTTAGTTAAGTTCCGTCGTTTAAGGGTACGGCTTTGGTCGTTTAGATATCATTTTATTCATTTGTTGGGAAATTATTTGATTATGAACTGCGTGTGTATACCGGTTACTTTCTTTTTGGCTTACAAGGAGTGCTTACCACTTCCTAAACGGATGTAATGTACATTATATGCCTAGTTTATACAATTATGCTAATCTACCTAGCTGAAGTATATACTTTATCTAAACCCTCACCAGTTTTCTGTTCTTCAACATTGGTTCTTCAACAGTTTTCTTTGCTGTTCAGTTGTGAGCTACTGATACTAGTTTTTAGGGTAGAAATATGCTTAGCAGCATGAGTTGGAGTTTGTGGGATTATTCTCTGATGATTCAATATTGATATCAATGGTTTCAGTGCCATTTTCTTGTGGTTTATCTTGATTAAACTCTGGTAATGTCTTTGCGATTTTCTTGAATAATAACTTAATATTATAATTGGCCTTAGTGGATGTTTCTAGAAATATGTTGCAATTATACTTAGCACTTATCAGTTCCAAATCTTCAGCTTTAACTTGACGTTTATTATTCAAGTCTGATTTATTCCCTACTATTACAATGATCACGTCATCTCCACGCTCCAATTTTACCTCATTGATCCATTTATCTAAATTTTCAAAACTCTTTTTATTGGTGATATCGTAACATATGATAGCCACGTTGGAATCTCGGATATATGACGGAATCAAAGACCGGAATCTTTCTTGTCCAGCAGTATCCCATAATTGTAGTCTAACGGTTTTGTTGTCTTCTAAATACATGGTCTTACTTAAGAAATCAATCCCAATGGTGGCAGCATATTGTTCATCAAAGGTATCATACATGAATCGTGTTATCAATGAGGTCTTCCCGACCCCTTGATCTCCCAAGAACACGATCTTATACTTTCTTAAGATGTTGGATTTATCGTTTGCACTCATTGTATTGTGAGTTATCGACGAAAAAATTCGATTTCAAGGATCAAAAGGCGCGCTAGCATATAAGCCCTTAACTATGAGGAACATCTGACGAGGAACATCTGACGGTGGAGTACATCTGAGAGAGATGGGGGAAGGATCCAAGGGGATCCAAAAGGATCCAAAGAGGATCCAAAGGGAAATGGGCTGCTTAGAGTTTGACCCAATCCAATAGATCAAATACCTCGGCTTGGGCTTATTTCCGTCTAGC
This sequence comes from Yamadazyma atlantica, assembly GCA_030561325.1. Classification (NCBI taxonomy): domain Eukaryota; kingdom Fungi; phylum Ascomycota; class Pichiomycetes; order Serinales; family Debaryomycetaceae; genus Yamadazyma; species Yamadazyma atlantica. Next base: position 1,762 of record JAKTXA010000047.1, read on the forward strand.
TAGGTCCAGATACTGCGGAGTCCCTAACTATGGTGCGGAAATAGGCTTCATTGCTCTGCTCTTCACCAATTCTCTGTACTTTAAAGTACCCCCAGCACCCTTGACCATGGCTGAATCCAGTCTCTCTAACCTCTCCTGCTGTTTATATCTCCCTTCTATCCATGCTCCATGTTCTATCCCCTCTCTCTATTTAGGTTCTCTATTTATGTTCTCTTTCCTCGTCCCTGTCTCACTTCTATTTATATACGACGCAATTACATTTCCGTAAACAGAAATTGCGATAACGCAGAGAAAAAAATATTCTATCAAAAACCATTCAGTGTTAAGTATTATTTAAAGATACTATGGGGATCAAATCTGCCTTTGTAAGCTTGGTAACGCCTACTATTACCAACCCAAGACCAGCCTCATATGGACAGTCATCTCCTCCGGTAGAATATCTTCAGTTTTATGCTGATATAGGTATTATTGAAAATGAAATGTTCGAAGGAGATAAGCGAGATCAGGCAATACAAAATGACAAACAAGAGCTGGTTGATGATAGTGTTTTAGCAACTTATCAGACAGCAGACACGTCACATAGTCCTGACGACTTATATGAGGATGTAAATGATTATATTGGAGAATATGAGAGTAGTTCCAGTGAACTGGAAAATACTACAGACAGTGAAACTGGTGATAGTTCGGTTGCTCCAGGGCTAACTCAGCGCCAGATCGATATAGTAAGAGCTAATAGAGTAGAGGGCAGAAGTACTGAGGTTTTACAGCAAAGAAGAAGAGAACATATCATACGAGAGAAGAAACTTAAACATCAAAGAAAGCAAGCCAAAAAGGCTCGTTATTTGCAACGACAAGCTGCCATAGAACAAGAAAGACCAACTATGGTTACAGAAGGGAGTAGTAGAACTTTGGAGTCTATGAATACTGTGCCTAGTACTCCGCAAAAACAGAAAAGAAGTCGAAGAAGAGAAGGACGGAAACCCGAAGAAGGACAAAGACTTGATGAAAGCCAAAGTCCTAAGGTGTATCCAAAGCGTCGCCGTGAAACCGAACCAGCTATAGGTCAGCAGGAGGTGAATAAGCAAGAACTTATTCAAGAACGTAAAGCTGAAAAGAAGCGGATTCGTCAAGAGCGATTAGAAAGGAAGGAAAGGCTCAAGCAAGAACGTCGAGAGAGAATTAGAAGAGAGAGACGAGAGAGAGAAGAACGAGAAAAACAAGAGAGACTTGAAAGAGAAAGACTTGAAAGGGAAAGGCTTGAAAGAGAAAGGCTTGAACTAGAGGAAAGAGAAAGACAAGAAAGAGAACGAGAAGAAAGAGAAAGAGAAAGAGAAGAACAAGAACAAGAACGAGCTAACAGACTGCAACGCAATGGTGAGAGATCAGGTCGTTCCAGATCAAGACCAAGACCAAGACGGGAACAAAGAAGAAGGGAGCCAGTAGCTGATGGTCAGGAGCCGGAAGCTAGGCCCAGAGCTCGTAGAAGAGCCAGAAACAGACCCGAAGCTCGAACCGAAGCTCCAATAGGCGCTGGCTCGTCTAGAACCGAACCCAGCAGTAATCCAAATGCTAGGTTTAGAAGAGGGTTCAATTCTGACCACGAAGAATTACCTGCCTACCGAGAATCATTCCACAAATACCTTGATGTGATGTCATTTGATTCCAGATTCTCTCCTGTGCTCAGATTCAATAAATCTTTAATCAAGAACACTGTGGAATTAAATAAACTTATCAACAGATTCAAAGAGTTCAACGTTTTCCCCGAATCTATTGATCCGTTTAGTCTAAATCTCATTGACGAACGTCATTTTGATGACTTGATTCCGGAACTCATCTCCGATGCCTCTAATGATTCGAGTCCTACTCCTATTTCCAGTGCTCGGACCAGCGACAGAACTCTTGACGATAGAAGAAGCAGTCGACTTTTCAACAATCTCATATTACATGACGTCAATAACTACGACAACGAAACTTGGACTGCAAGCAATGACGATATCCAATTGGCACTTCAGCTCTCCCTAATGGACCAACGCCAACGGAACTCAATTGTAAATTCCCATTCTCAATTATCATTAGCCAGTAATCTCAGAACCCCAGAAACTAGATCAGAGTCTTCCACGCCGTCAGTGTCGTCGTTGCCCAGTATGAACTATTCGCCCCGGATCCAACTTCCCAACCGGGCATAGAAACTAGTATAGTAACATTAAAAGTATATAGATAACAGACAATAGCATGATTTATGACACCAGTTACAATAGACCCTTCCTGTATGAAGCTCGAGCAAATAAAATCTCACCCTTTAGTAAGAGAGCTGGGGCCATCGTCTGCGGAAGGTTCCGCTTAGGTGCGCACAGAATGTCATCGCTGGTTGCTAACAATTTGACTCTGTTCCGTAACCACTTGTGAGTTGAAAACATGACAGATACTACTGGATTTACTAAAGTTAGTGAAGAAGTTCATAGAAACGAAAATGGTCACATGGCCAACCCATACGGACCTAACCCTTCGGATTATTTGTCCAACGTCCTGGAATTTCAATTGATTGAATCTACCTTGAGAGAGGGTGAACAATTTGCTAATGCGTTTTTTTCTACTGAAACTAAAATAGAAATTGCCAAAGCTTTGGATGATTTTGGGGTCGATTATATTGAATTAACTTCTCCTGTTGCTAGTGAACAAAGTAGAAAAGATTGTGAAGCCATTTGTAAATTAGGGTTAAAATCCAAAATCTTAACCCATATTAGATGTCATATGGATGATGCCAAAGTAGCAGTGGAAACTGGGGTTGATGGGGTTGATGTTGTGATTGGAACTTCTCAATTCTTGAGACAATATAGTCATGGGAAAGATATGAATTATATTGCCCAAAGTGCCATTGAAGTGATTGAATTTGTTAAATCTAAAGGTATTGAAATTAGATTTAGTTCTGAAGATTCTTTCAGAAGTGATTTGGTGGATTTATTGAACATTTATAGAACTGTCGATAAAATCGGGGTCAATAGAGTGGGGATTGCTGATACCGTTGGGTGTGCCAATCCAAGACAAGTTTATGAATTGGTAAGAACTTTGAAATCAGTGGTTAACTGTGATATTGAATGTCATTTCCATAATGATACGGGTTGTGCTATTGCAAACGCTTACACGGCTTTGGAAGGAGGTGCCAAATTAATTGATGTTTCTGTATTAGGAATTGGGGAAAGAAATGGGATTACTCCTTTAGGGGGGTTAATGGCTAGAATGATTGCTGCTGATAGAGACTATGTGTTATCTAAATATAAATTACACAAGTTGAGAGATATTGAAAATTTGGTGGCTGAAGCTGTCCAAGTTAATATTCCTTTCAATAATCCTATTACTGGGTTCTGTGCTTTCACTCATAAAGCTGGGATTCATGCTAAAGCTATCTTGGCTAATCCTTCCACTTATGAAATCTTGAATCCTTCTGACTTTGGTTTGACTAGATATATCCATTTTGCCAATAGATTGACTGGTTGGAATGCTATTAAATCAAGAGTTGACCAATTGAATTTGCATTTGACTGATGCCCAATGTAAAGAAATCACTGAAAAAATTAAAAAATTGGGTGATGTTAGACAATTGAATATTGATGATGTCGATTCCATTATCAAAGAATTCCATGCTGATTTGGCTACTCCTTTGGTTAAACCTACTATCAATGGTGAAGAACCAGATGAATTACCTGAAGCCAAAAGATCTAAAAAGTAATCATACAGGGGACCCTTTTTAACTTTATCTTAGACTTTTCTTCTTCACGTTTGATGTTATTTATTTTTTTTCCCTTGTATCTTTCCAAAGTTAGTGTTTCAATTGGTATATCTTCTATAGTCAAAATTGATAATAATATATATGTCAATATGTATTAACTCTATAATTGAATAAATAGTCTAGTGGGGTAAGCTCAGTCGCTATTTTGAACTTGTGAATCATTCTTGATATCAAGATCATCATCTTCTTCGTCTGAGTCTTCTTCAATCGCCACATTCTTCTTTCTTTGGAAATCCTTGATATGGGCCTTATTCAAAGTCTCACTAAATACAGCAAGGGTCGATTTCCTCTGGGCCATTTGTGGTGAACCTTCCACTGGTGTAACGCTGGGTCTGTTCAGGCGATTTACAACATGGTCAGTTCCTGAAGTGGTAGCCATGGTATCATTAACATTTGCCGGACCTTGATGCATTCTCGTAGCGAAAAATGGAGATGGTGGTGGATTAATACGGTCATTGAACCCAATGTTTGACTCGGTGTCCACTCCACTAACAGCCTTACCAGGTGGAGGTAACTCGAAATGGGAAGAATTGTCGGTGGAATTATCAAAATCTTGGTACTTTAATTTAACCAATTTTTTGATGGCCAGTTCTACCTTAGTCGTGATTGCATATGGTAAAGGTGTATCCTTGGAGGCTCTGAACAAAGTTACATTCGTACAATGTTCGTTTTCCATTCTGAACAATACCCAAACAATTCTTCTAAAGATTTCAGCAAATGCAATTAAAAAACTGGTGGCGGCCAGCTGTTGAATTTGGTTACTGAAAAAGGCATAAAAGATCCATTGAAACCTTAAAATGACATCCAGAATCATTGCAAAGTAATAATAGATTGGTCTCTTATAAAATAAATTATCTCTTAATAGCCAATTCTTGGACCCTACTTGCAACAATGAAAAATCCATGACAATATCCCAAGTTGCAGTAAATAATGAGTTGATTGTAGCGAATGCAATAAATGCAGCTTTATTCTTTTGAGTTCTGTCAATTCTATAAACACTCAAAAGGCAATAATAAATAGTACTGACTCCATATTTGCACATGTTTGCAAGATGTGGGAACATGTCCCCGGAGTCAGCATAACGTCTTCCACATTGTAAAAATCTGAAAATACTGGGTAAAGAACTAAAAAATCCCATAGCTCGAGATTTGGACGATCCACATACATCATTTCCAGGTGATCCACTAACAATCCCATTCCAGTGATTAGCATAAAGGCAAAAGAAAAAAGATATGTTCCCCATGGTGTAAGTTACAGAACATAATAAATCACCCAAGAAGAAATCCCGAAATTCAACAGGATAAAGTCCGGAAAGAAAGAGTCTCCAAAGGGCATTTTGTAACCATCTTCTACTTGATAAGTAAAACTGGTTGAAGGGCCAAAGGAATATGATGAGCATTACCCCAAAGAAAATCCATGGCCAATCTCTTCCAGGAAACTCATCATGCCAAAAATCATTCATACTGAACCAAAGCAAAATCGATAATAGCGCAAATGAGAAAGAAGGAATTACCCAAAATTGCTTGTAATCTAATGCCGTGGCAATATTCAATTCAAAAATAAACTTGTAATTGATTTTGAATGCGTCAAAGATGATTAAATCAACAGCAAATAATAGTATCATTAGATTAAGCAAGAAAAACCCACCATAGATTTGTAACAAGTAAACTCCTTCAGGAAACTCATTATTCAAAATCCGATGTAGTCCCGTATAAATACCAAGAACAAATAATGGAATACTAAACCCTAGAAATAAACCAGAAGTGAAGAATTCCAAATAATAAGACGATAATCTCATTTCATTATTGTTCAAGGCATAGGCAATACTTTTTAATTTTTCTAATGATTGTTTTCTGTCAGTAGATTCCGGGTCAAAAAATGAAATAAATAACTCTTCAGTTTGGAAAATCAAATTGTCTAAGATATCACTGGTCAAGAAATATGTTTCTTTATCCAACATCTTCATATAATCCCCAGAAATGTTTGAGTTAGTTAGTTTATCAAATTTCTTGGTGATCTTTCTAAATGCCGTCCGGTTCAACACCTTATAAGACCTTAATAATATTAATGATCTATAGTGCTCCAACATTGCCTCTTTTAATTGTTTTCTGGCAAACAAAAAGGGTACACCAAAAGATTGGTGTTTTCTTACATAATCTCTTTTTCTTCTTTTTCTAACCATCTCTTCCGTTTGAGGTTGTTGTGGTTGACGGAATGAGGAAGCCTCTGACAAATCTACCATACTGTTGTTAGCCGAAGGTAAAGAAGACATACTGCCATCATTCAAAGTATCCATGGAACTTCTACCTGTTGACATACCATTTCTAATTCTGTTTTCAAAGTAGTTGGGGTCAAACTCACTGGGAGTAGGGTCCATTTTAATGTCCCCATCTTTGTTCCGGCGCCCTTGTAGCTTTTTCAAAAACACAGTTGAAGGAAGCGAAGGTAAATCGAACCGATTCAATGAAAAAAATGCTGATTTTGTGTGGAATGCTAGCTCGTTTACTTTATTATAAACATTGTTATCTTTTGTCTGATTGGATCTGATTCCCTTTATATGATTTTTCCGTTCCCTGATAATGTGATTTCTGTGTTCTTTTAACTGATATAACTGATCTTCCAAAATCAAAAATCTTTCATACACGTCTTGCTCCTTATCTTTGAAAAATAATTCGACTTTTCCAAGTTCTGTATCTAGCCACACTTTGAATTCCTTCTTTTCATGCTCAAATGATTCTAATGCCTGTTTGGGGGTCCGAAGTGAATGGTTAAAGATCGAGGTTTTGAAGGAAATGTTACTCTTCTTTGCCTGTTGTGATGGGGTTTGATCTGGCTGGTCAGCCAGTCCTTCTTGTCTGGGGTCTTTGCCGTAATCCTTTGGGTCGTGGGGTCCTGCTGGTAACAATAAAGGGGTCTTGTCATTTGGGTCTTTCTTGTGATGACCTTCCTCGGTAGTATTGTTCTGAGGCTCTTCCTCAAGAGATTGTTGCATCTCAGATACCCTCTTGATCAACTTCTTCCCCGTCTTATACTCTACATACTGATATCTCCACTCGGGCACAATCCCTTGACTCAAAGCTTCCGTAAACTTCATAGCTCAAGTTCTTGCTATGCTGTAATCTTGATTATTTTTGAGACAAGGCTCTTGGCCTGGAAAATGGCCTGATATAATGTCGCGACGATAAGATACGATATCATTACGACATATCATTACAAGCATTTATTATTATACACAATGAACCATTAACATATTTAGTGTAGGCATTTGGCACTGGTCCTATGATTCGTACCTGACGTAAAGAGCATCAATGAAGTGACGATGTTTAATCCCTGGTGCTTTGGCCACTCTGAACCCTTCAATGGCTTGTTCGACTGTCCATCCAAGTTTCTCAATCAAGTAACAGCAAATCAAGAAGCCAGTTCTATTAAAGCCATAATGACAATGGACTGCAATCAATGGGTTTTCAGTGGTATTGGATTTCAAAATTGAATCAATTAGGGAGATGAATTTCCGAATCGACCCGGGATCGGGTACAACTTTAGAAACAGTAGCACATTTATAGTATTTAATCACACTGAAAGTTTCAGGGTTATAATGAGGAATGTCAGCAGAAATGTCAACTATTGCAATTAAATTCCCCTCGGGGATTTTGTAGTTTGGATATTCTTGTTTGTCACCGTAAAATGCATTTTCTAAAATCATAGGGGAGTGATTTTGGTCTCCTTCTCTTAATGTTTTCATCCCTAAAAGAGGGGACGACTCAATGGTGGAATCAACGGTTCTGGTGATATTTAGAGAAATAGGAGCGATTTTCAGCCATTTTAATTCATTTTTTAACCCCCATTTGTCCCCACTAACATCTGCCTTGACTCGTAATACCCACGCTGGGGATAAATGTAATCTCTCGGGGAAATTGTTTTCGATATGAGCCAAAATCTTCCCACTTATAAATTCGGGTTTGCACAATAATAATCCATGGCCAGCCTTTTTAACAGGAATTAACGTACTGACTTTCCGTTGGAAGGTATGGGATAGAACCTCATCAATCTTAGTCATGGTTTCAAATGGGATCACATGATCCTTGGTAGCACCCACTAGAACGGTTTTTTCATAAATTCTCTTATCAAATGGATTGTCATTAAACTTTTTTATCCCAGAGATCAACTCAGTATATGAACAGGACTGGAAACCCTTGGCATATCTTAGTAAGATAGACGTATCAATATCCAAATTCCATCTAAGTTGCCTCAACTTGATGTATAAAGTAGTATTAAATGGGTTTATAGAAGTATCTCCAATTTGCCTTAATACACTCTTACTATTTAACCCTTCTAACCGGTCCCATACTCTAAATAAATTGATAATTCCCGGGAATTTCTGAAGCACACTAGAAAATATTGTCACTTTCGATTTACGTTTTGAATTGCCAGTTTTCAAATCATCTGTCAAAGGAGGACTAGCCAATAAAATCATTCCTTCAACCTTATTAGGAGGTAATTTCTTTGCCACTTTTATTGATAAGGTGCAACCCATAGAATGGCCTACTAAAACTATCTTTTTGTTAGGATGGATTTTTTGAGACAAGAATTGGATTATAATATTAACGATATTTTCAGTCTTGAAGTCATCATCAGCCATATTAGATATAGAACTGGAGATTTTCTGTTGCTCTTCAGGAGTTATGGTTGAAAGGGTAGCGAAATTGTAGTTTTTCACTTTGAAATTCAATTTAGAGTTACCAAACCCCGGTAAATCCAAAGCAAGGATTTCCAGGCACTGCGATAATAAGCCCATCAAGGGTTCGAATTGGGACATTTGACCGCCCATACCATGAATAAACACCAAGACTGGGGACTCTTTCAAATCCTGCAGAATGTCTATCATCTGGTTGTTTTCATGTTTCATAAACTTTATTAAGGGATGAGGGATGTGTAAAGTATTCAAATACAATTCATCAATTGACAAACTATCGGTTTTCGACAAGTCTATCTTTGTGACCTCATAGTATTTTGCCACCAAAGCACAGTCATTGGGTTCGTTTTCAAGAACATACTTTTCAAATTCATTGACTTGACCCCAAATTCCAATCTTGATGAACAGCCAAAGCTTCTTCAAAACCGTATTGTTGTTACGATATTGTACTTGAGACAACTTATGAAGGCGGTTGAAAGAATCCAACGTATTCATCTCGCTCGACACATACGGCGACAAGGTTATCAAATCTCCATCTCCTTCACTCATGGTCCTTATGTTATCAATAGATGCAAGTATGACAGTATAAGGCGTGGGCTTGACGTAACCATCTTCGCGACTTTGATAAACAGTCATACAAAACAAAAAGAAGTTAGATCACAAACCATGTCACGGTATGAGGATGACTCGTTGGATGATCTAGATACCACGTTGGACAAGGCGTTGAACAACGCTTCCAATAGTCTTTTCAACAGTTCTCGACATAGTTCCCAAGGATCGGTGGGGGCCATACCTTTGACGAGTTTTGGGGCTAGCGGCACCGGTGGTTCTAGCAGTAATAACAGTAATTATAACTATAACAGTTCCAAAAATGCAAATAATGGGTTGAGTGGAGATTTGGATCAAGATGATAGCTCCCCGTTGATAGATAGTCGGTTCAACCATCCTTCCAACCGGTCCTTTGATTCCACTTCTTCTGCTTCTAACTCTGGCGATAATGAATTTGTTGTCAAACGATGGGTTAGTCAAATGGTGAAATTCTTTAAATTGGCCAAATTCGAATTGAATCAAGAGAGAAATAAGTATAATTCATATCAAGATGAACGGTTTATTTCTCCTAGAAACAATAAAGTTAAGAACCAATACCCCACAAATTCCATCTCAAATGCTAAATATAACCCTATAACATTTATTCCTATTATTCTTTACGAACAATTCAAATTTTTTTTCAATTTGTATTTCTTATTGGTGGCATTATCTCAGATTGTACCCCAATTGAGAATAGGATATTTAAGTTCATATATTGTTCCTTTAGCATTTGTATTATTTGTCACTATGATGAAAGAAGCTACGGATGATATTTCCCGGAGAAGAAGAGACATTGAGCAGAATAATGAATTATATGAGGTGTTAAATCGTAATCCTCCTACAAATTTGACTCCGGAAGTGAAATTAATTGCTTCAAAAAACTTACGAGTGGGGGATCTTGTCAAAATCCATAAAGGCACTAGAATACCTGCCGATATAGTATTGTTGCAATCGAGCGATAAAGAGGGGAATGGTGAAGCATTTATCAAAACTGATCAATTAGATGGTGAAACTGATTGGAAATTAAGAATCGCTACCAATTTAACCCAGCATATGACTAATATCACCGATTTAATTAACAATATTTCTTTAATCATAGGTAACCCAACCAAATCAATTCATAATTTCAACGGGAAATTGGTCCATCACCCTCAGGGTTATGGTAATGCAAATTCTGACTCCTTTCCCTTATCCATTGATCAAACCATGTGGGCTAATACCGTATTGGCAACAGGTTCTGCTATTGGAATTGTTATATATACCGGGGTGGAAACTAGACAACTGTTGAACACTACCAAATCGGGGGTTAAAACTGGTTTATTGGAATTGGAAATTAACAAATTAGCCAAGATTTTATGTGTTTCGGTATTCTTGTTATCTGCTGGTTTAGTATTGGCTAAAGGCTGGCCATTAAAGAAAAAGTGGTATATTGATGTCTTACGGTATTTGATTTTATTTTCTACCATTATCCCTGTTTCATTAAGAGTGAATTTAGATTTGGCAAAATCTGTGTATGCATCCCAAATACATCGTGATCGGGAAATTAAGAATACCATAGTTAGAACTTCTACCATCCCAGAAGATTTGGGACGAATTGAATATTTATTGAGTGATAAGACTGGTACTTTGACCCAAAATGATATGGAATTAAAAAAAATACACTTAGGAAGTGTTAGTTATGCTGGTGATACTCTTGATATGGTTTCAGAGTACATCAGTAACAACATCAATAAAATGCATTCTTCCGCTAATAACACTAACAATTCAGCGGCCAATAATATGAAAAAGAGAGATTTGAGTGCCAAGGTGTACGAACTTGTATTGACTTTGGCCTTGTGTCACAATGTAACGCCTACTTATGAAGAAGAGGATGATTCTGATATGGTAACATATCAAGCTGCTTCTCCGGATGAAATTGCCATTGTCAAATTTACCGAGTTGGTAGGATTGAAATTGGTTCAAAGAGATCGGAATCTGATGACTTTATTATCTTTAAAGCTGAACCAAGAATTCAAATTTGACATTTTGTATATTTTCCCCTTTAGTAGTGAGACCAAAAGAATGGGTGTTATTATTAAAGATTTGAGTAGAGATGAGATTTATTTCTTACAAAAAGGAGCTGACGCTGTTATGATTAATATTGTCAGCCACAATGATTGGTTGGAAGAAGAGACTAGTAATATGGCTCGTGAAGGATTAAGAACTTTGGTGATTGGTAAAAAGAAGTTGAACCAAAAGTTATTACAAGATTTTGAAAGTAACTACAAAGAAGCAAACTTATCAATGTATGATAGAGATTTATCCATACAAAAAGTCATTAGTCACTACTTGGAACAAGATTTGGAACTATTAGGGTTGACTGGTGTGGAAGATAAATTACAGAAAAATGTCAAATCTTCCATTGAATTATTAAGAAATGCCGGGATTAAAATCTGGATGTTAACTGGAGATAAAGTTGAGACTGCTAAATGTGTGTCGATTAGTTGTAAATTGATTACCAGAGGACAATATATTCACCAAATCACCAAAATAAATCATCCTGATTTGGCCATGAATCATCTCGAGATGTTAAAGTCAAATATGAATTCCGTTTTATTAATTGATGGAGAAAGTTTATCGACCTACATGAAATACTATAAGCATGAATTTTTCACGGTTGTGCTTCAATTGCCAACTGTGGTTGCTTGTAGATGTTCTCCTCAACAAAAGGCTGACATTGCAACGATCATCAAAGAGTTAACCGGGAAGAGAATATGTTGTATTGGAGATGGGGGTAATGATGTCAGTATGATTCAATGTGCTGATGTTGGGGTAGGGATTGTAGGAAAAGAAGGGAAACAAGCATCTTTGGCAGCTGATTTCAGTATTGACCAATTTTATTATTTGTGTAAATTATTATTGTGGCATGGGAGAAATTCCTATAAACGGTCATCGAAATTAGGACAATTTATTATGCATAGAGGTTTAATCATTTCAGTATGTCAAGCAGTGTATTCAATTTCCTCAGATTTTGAACCATTGGCATTATATCAAGGATTTTTGATGGTGGGGTATGCTACTATTTATACCATGATGCCGGTATTTTCCATGACGTTGGACTGTGATATTAATGAGAATTTGACTAAATTGTATCCTGAATTATATCGAGAATTAACTTTAGGAAGATCATTGAGTTACAAAAGTTTCTTCATGTGGTGTTTCATATCACTTTATCAAGGTAACATCGTCCAATTGTTAAGTCAAAAGTTTCAAAGTTTAGATGTCGAAGCATTCAAACAAATGGTAAGTTTATCATTTTCGGCATTAATCTTTAATGAATTGATAATGGTATGCTTACAAATTAATCAATGGAACAAAGTAATGGTTATTACATTAATTACTACATTTTTGATCTATGTGGGATCAATTCCATTTTTAACTGATTATTTTAATTTAGATTACATTGCGTCATTTCTGTTTATTTGGCAATGTTTGTTCATATTGGTGATAAGTTTATTCCCAATATGGTTATTCCAAACCATTAATAGAAAATTACGGCCTCCTAGTTATGCTAAAGTCCAGCAAGATTAGCCTTGGCCGGCCTTTAATATACATTAAATACTGAACACAAATACTGACAAATACCAGTAGGTAATAATGGCTAGAGTAATAATAGCTAGGGTAATACCAGGGGGTAAGAATTAACTAGGACAATAAGTAGTTAAGTGGTAGAGATTGGACAATGCACGCCGGGTTAATCACAATAGACCCCTATAACGGTTATGGTGTTACTCCTTAAACATTCAATAAAGTATAGTGGTTCCCAAGTCAACCCATACCCTCAATTCTGGACCGTTACATTGAGGAGCAGTAAGAGAAAAGGCTCATATGGTTATAGCCAATGACAGAAGTCAATTGTCTAGATATAGGGGGATATTACAATAAACAACGCTTTTTATATACATAAGTTGCTCTAACCTAAGAATATAGCCATTGCAACCAATTTAGCCAATAGTAGATTTGAAGGCTTGGTCGTATAACGGGAACGAGGTGGTTTCCACACGCCCATTATTTCACCGGAGTGTCGCGTTTGTGCGGTGGTTCGCCCACCTGCGTATGCTTACACCAAATTCGGGCTACACTAATCGGCCCCCCGATGCTGCCCACCGGGATTTGCTACCGCGACCCCTCGCCTGATTGTGAATGCAACACCTTTAATCCTGTACATACCCCCGGGAAATGATCTGATTTCTATGGATTGTTTATTCTATTTAAGTATGGCGTTACACCAAAAAAGCCATAGCTCCGGAGTATATAAAGATAAGCTAATCCCCCGTTTTTTTGTCTCTACTTATTTGTGTTTCAATACTTATTTCTTACTATAACTACTAAATATGATGCATGCTGCTAAACCTGTTACTAGACCTACTGCTGTGTTACTATTAGGCTATTTGGCTGTGTCTACAACCTTACCGTTCATGTTATCCTATAAAGAATCCTTACAAAATACCCAGTTAAAAGGAACGGTGAATCCAAGAGCTCTATTTAACAAGATCTAAGTGGCTGACTTCAATTAATGAATGGTTTGGATTTGGGTTTGTTTTTGAAGGTATTCTGCCTTTTTGTTTGGTCATGGTTTAGGTTCCGATTTCGGTTTGTTTTCCCCCCTATATATGAGTTACGGTATGGGGCCAATTGCTGGCGCTTGTATTCGTATTAAAGGAAGCTCATGTTTCTAATTTTTGTTTTGTTCTTTAACGTTAACTCCTGTGGTTTCGCTCCTGGGTATTCCTTATAGCTTTTTGCTCCCTTAACTAGACTTTGAGTCTAGGGGGCCCAATACATTTTCAATATACATACATTTACGATACTAAATGCTTCTTTTTGTAGCTTGAATGATCATCATTATCCCTTTGGGGTAATATTGGAGATTAAGGTTTATGTTGTAAAGGCATCTGTGTAAGCCCCTAACAACCTCTAGTAGTAAGGGCTGAGAATGAGGATGTGCGGTCCTCATATTTGGTATCTGCGGTCGTGTGCCAGGCTAATCTATAAAAGGCTGCAAATTGTCCCTTTCGAGTCTTAAAGTTTATTTAGATTTATTTAGTTCAAATTCTATAATCAATATATTTAGTTCTACCTGTTCATACATTTGTATCTTGTAAATTCATTGAGGCGGTTTAATAGGTGGTCTCGTCAATTACCAACTTCTTGACGGCTGGTAAATACCCTTTCCCAGTATATCCATCCAAAAAACTTACCATATTTCTTTGCAATTCTCGATAATTATAGCCAGGAGTGATTTTACCTACCACTACAGGCGTTTTGGTTTCCACTCTGTCTGGTACAATAAGTGGTCTACCCAAGACGGCTTCGAGTCCTTGGAACGCAAAAGTGATGGCTTCTTTGGCATTTCCTTTGATTCCGGTTATATCAAGAAGTATAAGCTTTGTATCAGGGAAAGAGTCCTGAATAAAGGTGGTGATATTTGGATTAAACACTCCTCCTCCACATAAATAGAGTTCATCTATTTTATAAGGGGAATATTTGTGATAATCATTGACGATAGATTGGGCAGTAATTCTTGTTAATGTAGCAATCACATCGTATTTGGTAATTCCCTTAGAAAGACATTTTTCAATCAAGTTCATGGCTTCAGTATCCCCAAATAATTCTCTTCCTGTGGTCTTAGGAGGATCTCTTTGGAAATACACTTGTGAAAGATATTCATCAACTATGTCTTGATCCACTTTACCTTGAGCACCCCATGTCCCATCTTTATCGTATTGCATTTGCCCGTTTGTGAAATATCTCATAGCAGCATCAATAAAAACATTACCTGGTCCAGTATCAAAATCGAAACATTTATCTAATCCTCCATCATTTTCGGGGAATACAAAACATACATTGGCTATTCCACCGATGTTCTGACAAGCTCTAAATTTAGTAGGATGAACTAATAATAAACTATCAAAGAAAGCTATCATGGGAGCTCCTTGTCTCCCTACACTCTGTTCAGAAATTCTAAAGTCTGAAACCACAGTGGTGTTCATTTCTTGGGCAATATATGAAGCTTCTGCTAAAGTCAATACTGACTTACAAGGATCACCCTTAGGCTCCGGGACATACCACACGGTTTGACCATGAGATCCTATAATATCCACCAGTGACTTGTCGATATCGTGCTTTAAGCAAAACTCATTAGCGGCTTGAGCAAATGCAATTCCAAGTAAAGGATATATTTGTGACATTTCTTCTACCGTAGTAGAATTTTCCCTAATAAGTTTCAAAACTCGCTTCTTCAACAGTTCAGGCATTTCCATCTCATCGTACTCCAAAACTGTCAAATGCAATGGCGAATCAACAGAAGCTTGTTTAAAATTACAAAGTACGATATCAATTCCGTCCATTGACGTCCCGGAGTTCATTCCCATCACATTCATGTCTAGAGTATACTTTACCTGCTCGATCATTTGTGCTGCAAATACTTGGACAAACGGAAAGAACAAAAAAAAAGCTCGAATAAAAAACACGGGGGGGAGTCAGAGTACTAAAATAGGTCCAGCAATGTATGTAGATCTTGAAAATCCCGCTCTATTGTCTTCATGACTTATCAGTTGGAACTTGAATAGATTGAAATACGAAAACCGGTATTCGTATGGCGGAACTCATGTCCGCGATAAAGATCTGATCTTGAGATTTCGCTTGTAAGATTTCGTATAAGCGAAATCTTGGAATATCTGGAGAAGAACTGCCAATAATGCTACCGTGAATATAAATACAGCCCTAATTCTTCATAAATTTGTAAACCATATAACATTCTCCTGGTATTGTATCACTATAGCTGTGATTTATTGGGAGATCTCCTGGACAGTGTTCTTTCATCTGTTTTCTTAAAAGGAGGCTTTGCTAGATAGAAAGAAAAGTTTTTCAAGGCTATATTAAAACAATGAAGAGATTGATGGATGTTTGGAGGAGACCCATGACCCAGGTGTTGTTGGTGGGGTGTGTTTTATTCACCCAACCGGGGATGTTTGACGCTCTAACGGGGATGGGAGCTGGGGGACAAATGGCTTCAATGGCGTCTTTAACTAATCAAGCCCTAGCTTCTTTATATGGTTGTTTTGCGGTAGTTGGGTTTATGGGTGGCTCTATTGTCAATACCCTTGGCGCTAGAATTACGTTCTTTTTGGGTACTATTGGTTATACTTTGTACATTGGAGCCTTATGGTCACTTAATAGAACTGGTAACACTGGGTTTGTGGTTGCAGGGGGTGCCCTCTGTGGTGTTTCTGCTGGTTTACTATGGTCTGTCCATGGAATGGTTATTATGTCATACTTAGAAGAAAAGGATAAAAGTAAGGGGTTTGCTATTACCTGGAGTCTTTTGTCTATTGGGGCTTCTCTAGGGGGGTTAATTAGTTTGTTGCAAAACTTAGATAGAGATGGGGCTTCGGGGGTTACTACGGCTACTTATACAGTCTTGGTTCTCATTATGATTGTTGGTTGTCTTATATCTTTAACGTTGTTGAATGCAGAGAGCATTAGAAGTGATGGTTCAAAGCTTGAAGACTTTAGGCAAACTTCTTTTAAAAGAGAGATAATAGACACAGTCAAATTATTTCGGGATTGGAGAATGTTAATGTTGTTACCAGCTTTTTTCTCGAGTAATTTCTTCTATTCCTATCAATTTGGGATAAATGCCTTCTATTATTCTCTTAGAACCAGATCTTTAAATTCCATGACCTATTGGTTAACTCAAGTAATAGGTACTTTTGGGTTAAGTTTTATCCTTGACAATCAAAGATTTAAAAGAAGATCAAGAGGCTTGGTGGGTTTAGCTATAACTTGTGTGTTTGTTTTAGCCACCTGGATAGGTGGTGCTATTTTTCAGACTCGATTTACCAGGAATACGATACCACCAGGAGTAGATTGGTCTGACTCTGAGTTTGGTGGTCCGTTTGTTCTTTACTTTATGTATGGTGTTTCTGATGCTATGTGGCAATGTTGGTGCTATTGGATTATGGGATCATTATCTAACGAGTCTTATAAACTTGCACGTTATGCTGGGTTCTATAAGGGGGTTCAGTCAGCTGGTTCTGCTGTCTCTTTTGGTGTCGACTCCCTTAGAGTACCCTTCATGAATGAATTGGCTGCTAATTTTGCAATGATGGCATTCAGTATGCCGTTTATGTTTTTCGTTGCCTGGAAAGTTAACGAAACCAATTATGCTAAGGAGTCAGATGTCATCCCACCTGATTATGCTAAGGTGGAAATTGAGAGGTCGTCTCTGAATGATTCACCAAGAAATTCAGAGCAAGTGGAAATCTTCCATTCTGATAAAGTGTGATGTTTTTTAGTCAATTGTTTTTTCTGGGTGTATTTATAGGGTTACTTTATATAATCTATAGAATTTTATTATCTTTGTGCTATTTAATATATAAATATGTGGTTAGTTCATTTTAGTTACATCAGGGATCAAATAGGTTCCAGTTTAAAAAGAATTCATCATTGAACATGAAGTTATCAGGTTCAAAGTAATTTGTTTGAAGATTTGGAGTCTTGGCTTCTCCTCTATTTATAGTGGGAGGTTCCGTCATACCATCTTTAGCAATCCTAGCATTGATTCTCTCTAAAATCATGTTCGAGTCAGGCCATGAAGTACCTAATTCAGCAAATATCTCCTGAAAACTTTTCATTTCTTCCCAATAATCGGTACAACCCAACGAAAAATATACTGTTGTTGCAGTTGAAGTGACATAGGATGCTAAGTTTAAAATCTTCCTTAGGGAATATAGTTCCTTATAACTTTGTAATAGTTTCAATATCGAATGAGCACATTTTAGACTAATGTCTCTTGGTGCTGGTAGGGTCTCGTGCTTCCATTCGCTCCTTCCTATTTTTAGATAAGGTCTAAAAAGAAAAATAACCGACGAATGATACATAGTATGTAGCATTATCACCGCTGGATGCATAGGACCATCAATGCATGCCAAAGTTTTGGGCAATTCAGCAGACCAGCTGCCTAATTTCTCAAAGTGATGTTCCAATAAAGTTCGATAATCCTTCTTTGTATTCTCGGTATATATATCGACAACCACATTTTTTAGTAATCGATAAAGATGTATGATTGCCGTCATTGTATTCCTGGGATAATAACAGTTGACCGGAAGATTGGTTCCGATATTGGCCACACCTTCATAAAATGGAGACCATGGTACTGGTGCTTCCTCACAATAAGTAGGAAATTTCAATGTAATATCCAACTCCTGAATAGCTCTTGGGCGCCCCAAATAAAATCCCCAGCCTTGATCAAATACATAACATCCCCAGAATGTAGTACGCCTTGCTAAATCTTCCTCTTTAGATATTATTCCTTTTTCAATCAGGCTCGAGTTATCCAAATGAAGACCCAAGTCTATGGCAATTCTAAATGCCATTCCAGAATGGATCCAACCTAAACTAATTTTAGCCATCCCTGATTCCTTCGTGGCCAATAGTAATAATCCTTGAACTGTTGTTATTGTGGCATTTTCCAATTCTTGGGGTAGCATATCAATAGCAGTTTTATAAAACAACCCCCCAGCAGTGGCAGGATCATTAGGATCGGTCCGACATTCATGCCGTCCACAAAAATGTGAAGCCTTAGCTAGAATACAATTCAAAAGGAAATTAGAATAATAACGACCACCAGTATTCATATCTCTTAAGAATAAGTTTTGATCTAGAATATTGAAATAGGGCTGTTGCCAACAGAAATAAAGGCTTAGTAGCTCCAAGATCAAATCTTCTTGAACCAGAATTGGAACAGTTTTGCTGTTTAGCATGTCGGTTTTAACCTGGGCCATGGTGAATTTATTATTATCGACAATTATTGGAATATTGGAAGTCTCTCCATAGTAGCTTATTTTCCCACCATCAGAGGTAAATATATTGGTTTCACGATTAATTGCACTGGTTTCTTTAAGAGTCTCATCAACCTTGCCTTGAATCACAGACTCTTTGTCTTCCTGTAACTTCTTTATGAGGGCTTCACTTTTGGGACCACCTGACAGAATGGTATTAAGTAGTTCTCGTTGCACTGCTACAGTTCGACTCAATTCCTCAAAATCCTTGTATGACCTCTTCCTTCGATCTCCTACAAGGTCATAAGCGCAAGGCTTACCCCGGATTTGACATTGTGTACAATATGGTCTAATGGTGTCACATTTGCATTTCTTCCTCTTACAAGGTATACAAGCGACAGCCATATTATTCTCCAGACTTTTTGCAGGTTTAACAGATCTTGATAGTAGGACTACGATACGCGAGACCAAAAGATCTCGGATTCGGATGCTTCGCGGGACAAAAGTAGACTCCGAATCGCTTGAATTAAAGAAGTTCCGAGCTTCCAGTGCTTCTCAAGCTGACATATTTGACACATTTAGGAAACAAGAAATATGAACTATAAAACATAACCTTTTCCCACAATTATGATGAATATTGTTGAGTACGAGAAAACCAATACATAATGTCATTTGGTGGAAAAGCAGCCCAAAGATTGGCTAATAAGATCGTTTTGATTACTGGTGCATCTTCTGGAATTGGAGAGGCCACTGCTAGAGAGTTTGCTGTTGCTTCTAATGGAAATATCAAATTGATCTTAGCTGCAAGAAGAGAAAATAAATTGAATTCTATAAAGGAGGAATTAATCAGTGAATTCCCATCTATTAAAGTACATGTTGCTACCTTAGATGTCAGCGTAAAGGATTCGATCACGTCATTTTTGAATGAATTGCCTGAAGATTTTGCTGATATCGATATATTAGTTAACAATGCCGGTAAAGCATTGGGGGGTAATACTGTCGGAAATCTTAGTGATGGGGATATTGAAGGGATGATTAATACTAACTTGGTTGGGTTGATCAACATGACAAACAAAGTGTTGCCTATCTTCAAGGCTAAAAATAGGGGAGATATTGTTAACATTGGTTCAGTAGCTGCTACAGAAACTTTTCCAAATGCAAGTATATACTGTACCACCAAAGTTGGTGTCAAATATTTCACTGGGTGTTTAAGACGTGAATTGGTTAATACCAGAATTAGAGTCATGGAGGTAGACCCAGGCGCAGTGTTAACTGAGTTTTCTTTGGTCAGAGCTAATGGTGATCAAAGTCTGGCTGATAAGGTCTATGAAGGTCTTGATCCATTGGGAGCCGATGACATTGCCGAGATCATTGTGTTTGGTTGCAGTCGTAAATTAAAAACCGTCATCGCGGAAACTCTTGTATTCCCAACGCAGCAAGCTGGTCTAACTTTACATAGGGGACCGGTTGGTGATTTGTCTGATTAATCCATTTATATAATACGGTTCTATCTGAATATATATATGTGCCTAATTTCTCTTTTGTAAGGCTCTACTTTGGTTGCAAATGTAAAATTCACAGATTTAAATTTTCCTTGTCGCATATTCCCATTTTGACAAAAATCAAAATTTGTAGTGCATGAGAAGGCAGTGATATCCTTAGGAATCTTTACATTAGTATATTAATTATCTATATTGTACATTTAACTGGGTTTGTTAATTAAAAAGACTTTAATACGTCTTTCTCAAGCAAAATTGATCCGTTCTAAAGTTTGCAACCAAAATTCTTCTAAATCTTTCTCAGGATCAGGTGCTTCCAAACTTGTGGATACCGTCGGGGTTGTGGTGGATATTGGAACCATAATCTTATCAAGATATGTTTTGCTTTCATCGTTACCCCTTGTCCTTAAGACACCGTATAATGATTCCAATCCATCCCTAGCTAAAATCTTGGTGCTATCGAGATAACTACCATATGACCCATTAAGAAAATTTCTAGTATCTTGTAAGGCATCCCATAGTTTTCGAGCCATAGTATCACAAATACTAGAATAACTGCTTACTATATAAAACAAAAGCACAGTTGATGTACTCTCTAGGTAAGTACTAATGAAAATAATTGGTTGGATCATTTTAACCTTGTTATTCAATTTGATGATAAAGTCCGAGAGTTCTATGGCCACTTCCACACAGTTATCAGCACCTGTTTCCATCTTTTCACGTAATGATGAGGGAATCTGGGTACGAGAATTATCAAGATATGCTCTAAATACCAAAAAAGGTCTGAATATAATGAGTTTCAAGTAAAGGTAATATATCCTAATCCAAAACCATTCTATTACTCTTTCTTTTGGAAGTCGACGAACTTCATCTGTGATTTCGGTTTGAATTAACAAGGGATCACTAGAACCAAAATAAGAATCATCAATATCTTTTGAAAAATGCTCTATTTTATCTATAATTGTCAAAAGGCCACTCTTGGAATTATATAACTCTCCATGAATCTTCATAAGGAAAGTCCCAAATGTAAGTCTTAGTCTCAGATGTTCTGCAGTCATCCTAAATGCACCCAACTCTCCATAACCATCAAATTTGAAATCTTTTTCGTTAAATTGTGGAGGATATACATAATCACTTAAGCCACTGGGCCTACCCACACAGAAACTCCAGTATTTTTCGAATTGCCAAATAGTGGCCCAGGTTCTCCGATGATGAGGTGGACCAAATGAATGTGCCAGTTTCTTCACAACACTATTTTTATGAAGACCGATTGCAGCCAGTACTCTTACTGCTATCCCCGAAAAGGAATAAGAAAGGGCTGTGTCTCCTAGGGAGCAGGCGCATAGGCACATGAAGAAGATTATTCTAACTGCTTCGAATGATACTTGTGAAAAAATTGTTGGTAGTGTTTGAAAAGCTAAATTATAAAATCCACGGGCCACAGGAAATGCATTAGGGCTACTTTCTTCAATACCAAAGTATGAAGTTGCAGCTCCCACAGATAAAACCAAGTACAATAGAGCCCTATCTTCTGCAGTTGCATCAGGATTCATCCAGGTATCTGAAGAAAGCTCAAACAATTCGGAAGGCAGAAATATTGGTAATGCCATACCCCAAGTTTCAAGATAAGCCATCAAAAGTTTATTCATGGATTCAGTGCTAAAATTTTCTAAAGAAAAATCAAATGACCAAGAATGTTCTAGAATAGTTGGCTTCATACCAAATCTTTCAAGACCATTGGACTCTAATCCCTTAGAGTCATTCAGGGGTTTTAACAAATGGTTAAGTTGGTTGACAAATGAGAAGTTACTAGCGGATCCAAAATATTCTGAATTACTATGTTGTCCTGTAGGAAGATCTGGAATTTCGATGGGCTCTCTATTTAATATACTAGATCTTATTTCTGTTAGTATCGGTTATTTCTTGTTTAGGATTTTCAGAAAAGTACTTACTTATTCAAATTTATTACAGGTCTACGGCTGTTTGGGGCCCCGCCTCCATTGCCTCCATTACCACCACCAGGAGGTCTAGTTACACATTGTTCACCATATTTGGCACACTCTCTACAAGTAGATCCTCCAGTACATTTGATCTTTCTCCTTCTGCAATTCTCACAAGCTCGTGCCACTCTAGGTGGTCGTCTCTTCTTGATAACCTCCATACGCTTTGGGATTTAAAAGTAATTTCGGTGTTTTATCGCGAAAACGCCGGGGGGCTAATCTCTTAGTAATATCAACACAAAAAGTGCTCTAACTAAATTTGGTACTTAGTACTTCTTGTGGAGTTAATCTTATAGTCTGGAACTCGGATGTAGATCTAAATGAAATAGTCCGGATACATGCTAGTGGGGTAAGGATGTTTTCCAATAAGCGTGGGGTAAGGATGTTTTCCAATAAGCGTGGGGTAAGGATGTTTTCCAATAAGCGTGGGGTAAGGATGTTTTCCAATAAGCGTGGTGTAAGGATGTTTTCCATTAAGCGTGGGGTAAGGATGTTTTCCATTAAGCGTGGTGTAAGGATGTTTTCCATTAAGCGTGGTGTAAGGATGTTTTCCATTAAGCGTGGTGTAAGGATGTTTTCCATTAAGCGTGGTGTAAGGATGTTTCCATTAAGCGTGGTGTAAGGATGTTTTCCATTAAGCGTGGTGTAAGGATGTTTTCCATTAAGCGTGGTGTAAGGATGTTTTCCATTAAGCGTGGTGTAAGGATGTTTCCATTAAGCGTGGTGTAAGGATGTTTTCCATTAAGCGTGGTGTAAGGATGTTTTCCATTAAGCGTGGTGTAAGGATGTTTTCCATTAAGCGTGGTGTAAGGATGTTT
>JAKTXA010000048.1:0-24870 GCA_030561325.1 Yamadazyma atlantica
TAGTGAATCTAGTGAATCTAGTGAATCTAGTGAATCCAGTGAATCCAGCGAAGAATCTTCTTCTTCAAGTGAAGAATCTAGTGAATCTAGTGTTTCTAGTGAATCCAGTGAATCCAGTGAATCCAGTGAATCCAGCGAAGAATCTTCTTCTTCAAGTGAAGAATCTAGTGAATCTAGTGAATCTAGTGAATCTAGTGAATCCAGCGAAGAATCTTCTTCCTCAAGTGAAGAATCTTCTTCCTCAAGTGAAGAATCTAGTGAATCTAGTGAATCCAGTGAATCCAGTGAATCCAGTGAATCCAGTGAATCTAGTGAAGAATCGTCGTCCTCAAGTGAAGAATCCTCCTCAAGTGAAGAATCTTCTTCATCTAGCGAATCTAGTGAATCTAGTGAATCCAGTGAATCCAGTGAAGAATCTTCTTCTTCAAGTGAAGAATCTAGTGAATCTAGTGAATCAAGTGAATCTAGTGAATCTAGTGAATCAAGCGAAGAATCTTCTTCTTCAAGTGAAGAATCTAGTGAATCTAGTGTTTCTAGTGAATCCAGTGAATCCAGCGAAGAATCTTCTTCTTCAAGTGAAGAATCTAGTGAATCTAGTGAATCTAGTGAATCTAGTGAATCTAGTGAATCCAGTGAATCCAGCGAAGAATCTTCTTCTTCAAGTGAAGAATCTAGTGAATCTAGTGTTTCTAGTGAATCTAGTGAATCTAGTGAATCAAGCGAAGAATCTTCTTCTTCAAGTGAAGAATCTAGTGAATCTAGTGTTTCTAGTGAATCCAGTGAATCCAGCGAAGAATCTTCTTCTTCAAGTGAAGAATCTAGTGAATCTAGTGTTTCTAGTGAATCTAGTGAATCTAGCGAGGAATCTTCTTCTTCAAGTGAAGAATCTAGTGAATCTAGTGTTTCTAGTGAATCCAGTGAATCCAGTGAATCCAGTGAAGAATCTTCTTCTTCAAGTGAAGAATCTAGTGAATCTAGTGTTTCTAGTGAATCCAGTGAATCCAGCGAAGAATCTTCTTCTTCAAGTGAAGAATCTAGTGAATCTAGTGAATCTAGTGAATCTAGTGAATCTAGTGAATCCAGTGAATCCAGCGAAGAATCTTCTTCCTCAAGTGAAGAATCTAGTGAATCTAGTGAATCAAGCGAATCTAGTGAATCAAGCGAAGAATCTTCATCTTCTAGCGAATCTAGCGAATCTAGTGAATCTAGTGACTCTTATGAAGAATCGTCTTCTTCTAGCGAAGCCTCCAGTGAAGCATCTGGTGAAGCCTCAAGCGAAGCCTCAAGTGCAGCCTCCAGTGAAGCCTCTAGTGAAGCATCTAGTGAAGCATCTAGTGAACAAACCAGTTCTACTGGGTGCCCAGAATGTACTGAATACACCACCACCTGGACCACCACTGATTCTGATGGAGATTCGACTACTCAATCTGGTGAAGTTATTGTGACTACTGATTCTGATGGAGACTTAACTACCACCACTGATACCTTTGGTGACTGTCCAGAATGTACTGATTACACTACCACCTGGACTACTACTGATTCTGACGGTGATTTAACCACTCAATCTGGTGAAGTTATCGTGACTACCGATTCAGACGGAGATTTGACTACCACCACTGATACCTTTGGTGACTGCCCAGAGTGTACTGATTACACCACCACCTGGACCACCACCGACTCAGACGGAGATTTAACCACTCAATCTGGTGAAGTCATTGTTACTACCGATTCAGATGGAGATTTGACTACCACCACTGATACATTTGGCGACTGCCCAGAGTGTACTGATTACACTACCACCTGGACTACTACTGATTCTGACGGAGACTTGACCACTCAATCTGGTGAAGTCATTGTTACTACCGATTCAGACGGAGACTTAACAACTACTACTGATACCTTTGGTGACTGTCCAGAGTGTACTGAATACACCACTGGCTACACAACCACCAACTCAGATGGTGCTGTAGTTACTGGTAATGAGGAAATTCTTGTGACAACAGACTCTGAAGGTGATCTTACCACTGAAACATCTATTATTGATGCTTATACCATTTCAACGGTTTGTGTCAGAGGTTCATGTGTTACTTTGACTGACAGTACAACAGTCACTGAGACAGAAGAATGTCCTGTGTGTACTTCATACCCTACTGAAGTTGTAACAGTGATTGATACTGAAACCGTTACTGTACCATGTGACGTTCATGTTTCCACTGACTCAGAAGGAGAAGTCTTTACTACTACTATAGTTAAAGAATGTCCAGTTTGTACCCAATACCCAACCGAAGTTACCACAGTCAGTGAAGGTACCACTGTGACTGTTCCTTGTGATGTCAAGGTGACCACTGATAGTGAAGGAGAAGTTGTTACTACCACCATTGAAAAGACTGTGACAGAAGAGTGTGATGTTTGTTCCACTTATGCTACTGAAGTAAATAGTGTGGAAGGAGAAACCACATCTACTGTGACGGTCCAAGTGGAGGTTACTACCAACGCAGCTGGCGAAGTAGTCAGTTCCACAGTGGCTCCAGTGGCCGTGTCTCCAACCACCGAGACTTCAGCTGGATCTGAAACAACTGCTGACACAGGTGCAGCTGCTGCTCCTGAAGCCGCTTCAGGTTCAGGTTCAGGCCCAGCTTCTGAATCAGTAGCACCAGCCAGCGCTTCTGGCAGTGGATCAGGTAGCGCTCCTGCTTCAGTTGTCGAAGGGTCAGCTTCTGGTATCCAAAGATCTTTGGCTTTGGTGATTGCCACCTTAGTATCTATTTTGGTTCTTTAATCTCATCCAATGAATTAAGGATTGTACTTTTCGGGCTCTCTTGAAGAGCAATATTGTATATTATGAGGATTTTTATTTTTCAATGTTAGCATCCGTTACTAGATTGGTGATGCGGTTCCTTTTGCTTTCTTTCTGATACCCACAATTTCTGGAGTTATTGCTTCTTTTTCATTTCATTTCTTTAATTTCGTTTCCCCAAGTTGTTTATGGGGTTTTAGCTTTTGTTTTTAAATATACAATTTTATAAAATTTAAGAGTTCACTCGCATTCGCGAACTTACGAATAAATAGCTGCAAATTATTATATTGATCATGGCTATCAGGACTTAGATTACGTTTTTAATCGTCAACCATACGTATCACTGTTTGTAAGATCACAGAAAGATTCAAAGGATTACACGTTTACCGACTGACCGATGTCTAAAGCCCATTACCAATAAATTGTATACTGAAGAATCATTATATTCCAGTTTTACTTCTCTAATGCATGAAATACAATCGAGGCATATACGTTGTATTATATGAATCGAAGACTTCCGAGATTACACTAGAGGTTTAAGGAATTCTTCTACTAAATTTATGACTTTTATATTGAGTCAGTCACCACTAGGTTAGAAAAAAACTATGGCAGAAAGATGGATGTCCTCAGAATGGAGATAATACATAATTTCAGCCTAATGGATTACTTAGACGACTCAAGAAAGTATAAAACACCGCTTGAGTTTCAAACCAGCATCCACTGACAGTACTACAAATAAACTCTGCCGTTTTACAGTCTCAAAAACGCGGTAAAAATATTGAGCTCGAAAAGGAAGGCAACGAATAAGCTATTAAGTACAAGCATCCAGCAACGCCAATCAAGAACTTCCATTAAGCTTTGCCACGAGTGGGCTAATAGAGTTTTAAGATTATGTGATTGGTTTTCAGAGGAATAAAAATAAAACCCCACTCCTGTGCTAAGACCAGACTATTGTGTAAGGTGCTTCAAAGCCGCTACGATCGAATAGTACCCCCAGAGGCTATATTGGCCTAGTGATAGATGCCTGTAACTGGGTGCTAGGGAAAATGGTTGACTTAAGTATGAAACCTTAACTAATGCAGTCTGACTACTATTACTTTATGTATTTTGCATTTGTATTACAGTAGTTGGGCTTCACACGCCCCATTTTTATTAGTGAATGTGATAAGGTTAAGACCGTTTTGACCCCATTAGAGGTGTTAGATTGCCCGTTTGGGTATCAATGACACTTAAACGCTAAAACAGACCATATATACACAATTCTCAGATAAAACGAACGCGATTTTCTAACTGGTCGTATATTTAAGGTTTAAGGTTTCATATGCCATGTTGAATTGGGTAATTCTGACGTCGACAATTTAAGGTTTTTCATTTTCTATGTGCTCGCTAGACTTACGAGAGTTGTCTTACCCAAATTAGACATCTGCACCCGGGTAAAGCTTATTTCCGACTTTTGGACCACGATCTTGGGGTATTTACGATGGGGAACGGCGACCAGACTCTTTACAAACCGTAGCCCCGGGCGTCTATTTTGTCACTCGCCATTACCTTAAACCTGCCTATTTCCATCTATAAATACTTATTAATATCCTGTTACCCTTTTGGTTAGTTCTGTACTGCTCGTCTTTCGTTTCAGTATATTTTGCAGCCTCATTGAAATGAGATTTTTGAAATCAATTTTAGTAGCGGCTAGTCTTTCGTTACTTGCAGATGCTGCAGATGTCACTTCTGATACCATCAGAAGAGGTACTTTTGATTTTTCCATTGGGAACTATCATATATTTCCTGGTGTATACTTGTCAGTTATTGACAACACCTTAAGTTCTTTCAATGGTGACTTCAATAATGAAGGTGGTTTTTATATTACCACTGACAATAACATCATTGGTTTAAATGTTAATATGAACAACTTGCTTGGTACTATTGAAAACCATGGTGACTGGTCTTTCAATTCTACTCTTACTTTGACTCCTCCTATATACTCCATTATTACTCAAAACTTTGTTAATACCGGTAATATGTGGTTCGGAGGGGATGGATCTGTTGGAGTGCCTGTGATGACAGTGCAGGCTTCTGGCTGGGAAAATGATGGTTTAATGGTCTTCTACTTGAACGAAAGAAGTTCAGGAGAGGTCATCTTGGGTAATACTTTAGCAGCAGGATTTGGTGATATTACTAATGATGGTACTATTTGTTTGATTAATCAAGTTTACCATCAATCCACTGCCATTTTAGGTTCTGGGTGTATCGATATTGGTGAAGAGTCTAACGTATGGTTAGCAGGTACTACATTTGGAATTACTAATGGGGTGTCCGCAGACCAAACATTCTACTTGAGTTCACCTTCATCTAGTATCAGAGCCCAAGCACTTTCAACTGCTCAAACTTTCCATGTTGCTGGTTTCGGTAATGGTAATGTTCTTGGTATCTCATCCACTATTGTAAGCTGGAATTATGATGGAAATGTCTTAACATTGAGAGCCGATTTGGTAGGGCTTCTTTCCACCAAGTTTGTTATCGGGCCAGGTTATAGTAATGGACAATTCGAAAGAGTTTCTACATTATTCGGAGACGTTGGACTCAATTTACCACTTCTCAATGGTCTTAGATACACTGGGCCACCACCAAACTCCAAACCTGCTAGCTGTATGACATGTTTGGAGTTCCCTGAAGCACCAGGTGTCGAGTCATCCTCGTCATCGTCATCCAGTGAAGAATCCTCTTCATCAAGCGAAGTATCTTCTTCCTCAAGTGAAGTATCTTCTTCCTCAAGCGAAGTATCTTCTTCCTCAAGTGAAGTATCTTCTTCCTCAAGTGAAGTATCTTCTTCCTCAAGTGAAGTATCTTCTTCCTCAAGCGAAGTATCTTCTTCCTCAAGCGAAGTATCTTCTTCCTCAAGCGAAGTATCTTCTTCCTCAAGCGAAGTATCTTCTTCCTCAAGCGAAGTATCTTCTTCCTCAAGCGAAGTATCTTCTTCATCAAGCGAAGTATCCTCCTCATCAAGCGAAGAATCGTCATCCTCATCTTCAAGCGAAGTATCTTCTTCCTCAAGTGCAGTATCTTCTTCCTCAAGCGAAGAATCGTCGTCCTCCAGTGAAGAATTATCATCCAGTGAATCTTCAAGTGAATCTTCAAGCGAATCTTCAAGTGAATCTTCAAGCGAAGCATCAAGCGAAGCCTCAAGTGAAGCCTCAAGTGAAGCATCTAGTGAAGCCTCAAGCGAAGCCTCAAGTGAAGCCTCAAGTGAAGCCTCAAGTGAAGCCTCAAGTGAAGCCTCAAGTGAAGCCTCAAGTGAAGCCTCAAGTGAAGCATCAAGCGAAGCATCTAGTGAAGCATCAAGCGAAGCATCTAGTGAAGCCTCAAGCGAAGCCTCAAGTGAAGCCTCAAGTGAAGCCTCCAGTGAAGCCTCCAGTGCAGCATCTAGTGAAGCATCTAGTGAAGCCTCAAGTGAAGCATCTAGCGAAGCATCTAGTGAACAAACCAGTTCTACTGGGTGCCCAGAATGTACTGATTATACTACCACCTGGACTACTACTGATTCAGATGGAGATTTAACCACTCAATCTGGTGAAGTCATTGTAACCACTGATTCTGATGGTGACTTAACTACCACCACTGATACCTTTGGTGATTGTCCAGAGTGTACTGATTACACCACCACCTGGACTACTACTGATTCCGATGGAGACTTGACTACTCAATCTGGTGAAGTCATTGTAACCACTGATTCTGATGGTGACTTAACTACTACCACTGATACATTTGGCGACTGTCCTGAGTGTACTGATTATACTACTACCTGGACCACCACTGATTCTGATGGTGACTTGACCACTCAATCTGGTGAAGTTATTGTTACTACCGATTCAGACGGAGACTTGACCACCACTACTGATACATTTGGCGACTGTCCAGAATGTACTGATTACACTACCACCTGGACTACTACTGATTCAGATGGAGATTTAACCACTCAATCTGGTGAAGTCATTGTAACCACTGATTCTGATGGTGACTTAACTACCACTACTGATACCTTTGGTGATTGTCCAGAGTGTACTGATTACACCACTACCTGGACTACCACCGACTCAGACGGTGATTTAACTACCCAATCTGGTGAAGTTATTGTCACCACTGATTCTGATGGTGATTTGACTACCACCACTGATACCTTTGGCGATTGTCCAGAATGTACTGACTACACTACAACCTGGACTACCACTGATTCTGATGGAGACTTGACCACCCAATCTGGTGAAGTTATCGTGACTACCGATTCTGATGGTGAATTGACTACCACTACTGACATCATTGGTGACTGTCCAGAATGTACTGATTACACTACTACTTTCACCACCACTGACGCTGATGGAAACCCAACTACTCAAACTGGTGAAGTCATTGTGACTACTAACTCAGACGGAGATTTAACCACAACTACTGATATCATTGGCGACTGTCCAGAATGTACTGATTACACTACTACTTTCACCACCACTGACGCTGATGGAAACCCAACTACTCAAACTGGTGAAGTTATTGTGACTACTGATTCTGATGGTGAGTTAACTACCACTACTGATATCATTGGCGACTGTCCAGAATGTACTGAATACACCACTGGCTACACAACCACCAACTCAGATGGTGCTGTAGTTACTGGTAATGAGGAAATTCTTGTGACAACAGACTCTGAAGGTGATCTTACCACTGAAACATCTATTATTGATGCTTATACCATTTCAACGGCATGTGTCAGAGGTTCATGTGTTACTTTGACTGACAGTACAACAGTCACCGAGACAGAAGAATGCCCTGTGTGTACTTCATACCCTACTGAGGTCGTCACAGTGATTGATACTGAAACTGTTACTGTACCATGTGACGTTCATGTTTCCACTGATTCAGAAGGAGAAGTCTTTACTACTACTATAGTTAAAGAATGTCCAGTTTGTACCCAATACCCAACGGAAGTTACCACAGTCAGTGAAGGTACCACTGTAACCGTTCCTTGTGATGTCAAGGTGACCACTGATAGTGAAGGAGAAGTTGTTACTACCACTATTGAAAAGACTGTGACAGAAGAATGCGATGTATGTTCCACTTATGCTACTGAAGTAACTAGTGTGGAAGGAGAAACCACATCTACTGTGACGGTCCAAGTGGAAGTTACTACCAACGCCGCTGGCGAAGTAGTCAGTTCCACAGTTGCTCCAGTGGCCGTGGCTCCAACGACCGAGAGTCCCGCTGGTGCTGCCTCTGTTGCAGCTTTTGAAGGATCTGGTGCCGTTACTTCTAAGTCATGGATCTTGATGCTTAGTACTTTAGCATCCATGTTATTGCTTTAGATAATTTAGGATATAATTCGCCTAAATTTGCCCATATTTGTTTCTTTGGCTAAGGTTTTTTTCGACTTTTGCAAGATAGTATTGTATACCCTTTTGTTTAATAGTTCTGTATTTTCTTCAACTTTCTTTAAAAATTTACGTGTATTTGTGCCATAATAAAAATAGCACCCAATTTATCTAATCCATTTTATAGAAAGGGCTCGATTATATTTAAGTCGTATATTATCTTGTTGGATAACGCCATTCATAATTTATCTAGTTTACAAATAAATACTCAACCATCCAAAGAATATCCAAGATCTTGAGCTTCGAACTCTTTAGCTAAAGAGACCAACTTTTGGTGTAAAGAAGTCAAATTAGGATTTATAGGAACAAAATCGTCAACCCATTTACCAACACCGTGTTGTAAAACCCCTTTGGCTCTAAATTTACCAAAATCTTTATGACCATAAGATCCATGTAATGTCAATCTTTCCTGGCTACTGTAATACTGAGCCCTATGTAAAATATTGCTATTATAAAAGACAATATCTCCTGGGTTTAATTTGACATAAATCTGATCACTAATCAACTGTTGGCGATCCTCTCCTGAGGTCTTCGTTCTTTCTTCCTCAGTCCTGATTCTTTTATGAGATCCAGGAACCACAATCAAACATTCATCACTAGTCAAAGCTAAGTTGAATTGAGTACCACTAAATGGGTTTTGCAATAACTGTTCAGCCTCTTCTTCTGGAGTAACTTCTGGTTTGATATAATCTCTATGCCAATCCAACCCAAAATCAGTCAAAGGATTGATCAACATATTAAATAATTCCATAGATAAATCGGACCGATTTGCTTGTAAAATGTCTGCAGCGATATTTAAGATCTTGTCACTTGAATAGCACTCTTTAAAAGGTTCGGATAATTCACCTAATTTGGGATTCAATAATCCGGTTATACCCCAAATATCAGGACTGAAGTTCTTGGGCCATGGTGGAAATTGCTTACCTCTGGTTCTGACTTCATCCCATTGACCTTCTCTTGCAATCTTGACAACACTCCTTGCAGCTTCTTTATAAGTTTCGATTTCTTCTGGTGAGAGGAAACCTTTCACCAAAGTATATCCCTTATCTTGAATCTCATCATGATGGAAATGTGGTAATTTACTAGGCATTGTTGAAATTTTTGGCTCACAGTTTCGAAATATAAAATTAGTTACAGTATTTGACCCTCTATTTGACGTGGAAATGTCATTCCTCTTATATTATTCAGTAAAAGCTGGGGATTCTTAACCAATGTACAGTTGTTGCAGTAAGCGGAATCTGAAAAATGCAACATGGATGCAACATGCGCATTTGACTGGTTGCAGTTACCCGCGTTCCTGCAGCTTTGACACCATCAATCTCGACAAGTCATAAAAGCCACTAGGTTTTCTCTTATCTGTGTTTAAACTACGAACATTGTTGAGTGAATTGCAACATCAATTGTATTTAAAAATAATTTAAGTTTGAAGATTCCGCCCCTTTTATTTTGGATTCAATAATTTAGCAACATGGTAACATTAAACTGGGGTATTTTGGGAGCCGGAAACATTTCGGGTCAGTTTGTCCATGATTTATTACTCAGTAACACCATCAAAACAAGTGGAATCACTCATGTAGTGAGGTCAATTGGATGTTCCTCGCCTGTCAAGGGACAGGAATTTATCAGTACCCATAAAATCGAACCCACCAATAATAATGATGTCACCCCTGTGGTGGAAGATTATGAAAGCCTTTACAAGAACTCCGAACTTGACATTGTGTATGTAGGGACTCCTCATGTGTTTCACAAAGATCAAGTGAAAAATTGTTTAAACAATGACTTACATGTTTTGTGTGAAAAACCTATGACCATAAATGCTAAGGATTCCCTTGAATTAGTAGAATTGGCTAAGACAAAGCAAAAATTTTTAATGGAAGCTGTGTGGACTAGATTTTTACCAGTTGTGAATGAACTTAGATCCAAAATATTTGAAGAAAAGGTGATTGGTGATGTATTCAGATTGTACGCTGATTTCTCTTTCGATGGAGATATTCCAAATTGCCCTAAAGAATCTAGAGTTCGTAATAAAGATTTGGCAGCCGGTGCTTTGTTAGATATTGGTATTTATCCTATTACTTATTCAAGAATCTTGCTAGATGATAAATGGGGTAAAGATCATACAAAGTTTGACTTGAAATCAATTGTCACAGTTGACCCTATTGATCAAGTTGATTATAACACCTCCATCCTAATGAAGTATGAAAATGGTAAGCATGCTATTTTAACTACCTCTAACTATGGGGATAGTCAGACCCCATTTGGAAGAATCGAAGGTACAAAAGGTTATATTGAATTATTTGCTGAAAATCCTGCCCGGTTAAGACTGTATAAGGTTCATTTGAAATCTGGTGAAACTCAAGAATTCAAAGACGATGAGCCTTTCCTTGGTTTCATTCACGAAGCCAATGCTCTTGCAAAAGACATTGAAAACAAAAGTCTACAAAATGAGACAATGCCTCATGATGAAACTTTATTGGTCATGGGAATTATGGATAAGGTCAGACTGGACAATGATTTCAAGTATCCTCTGGAATAGTTAACATTAAGGTTTTTAGTCAACATAGATACAAAAATATATGTTCATATTCATAACGCTAGAATTCTTATCCAATGTTCCTTGGGGCAGTGTGCATAGGAGGGAACTGGGAAGTTGTTCTATTTATATAAGATATTTTTCTGCATTTCTAAATGAGTAGATTATATAGATATATAGGCAATAGTCACTCTTTACATAACTTTAGGTAATTCAGCGGATTGGACAGCAGCATAGATCTCTTTATCTGCTCCAGTTTGCAATGGGGTCAAAGGAGATCTCACGGTAGCAGTCTTCAAAATTCCTCTAGCGACTAAAGCATGTTTCAAAGCCACAGTACCTTCCATGTGGGAACCTCTGTGGTAAACTGCTTTGGTTACTGGCAACAATTTGTTGTGAACCTCCTTGGCTTTTTTGTAGTCTTGCTTCTTACCAGCATTTAATAACTCTAAAAGTAATTCTGGAGCAATATTACCATATCCAACCAAGAACCCGTCAACGTCGAAACTAGTGTGTAACAAGTATTCATCGTGACAAGTTAAGATTTGCAAATCTGGCAATTGTTGTTTGATAACAGGAATTTCGGTGTCCCATCTTCTCATGTTTCTAACACCATTTTTCATGGCAAAAACACCTGGTTGAGCACCAATGTCTAACAAAGTCTTCAAATTGTAAGTAGCTTTAGTGTTATCTGGGTATTGGAATAAAATCAAAGGCAAGCCTGATTTCTCGTAGACAGTTTTGTATCTATCTTGAGGAGCACCTTCTTGATATCCGAATCTCAACCAACCATGAGATGGATACAATAAACCAGCAGCGGCACCAGCATTTCTAGCTCTTTTGGCTTCTAAGGCAGCTACTTCAGTTCCCTCGGCGGTGATACCAGCAATAATTGGAATACGGTTGTCGACAGATTTAACAAAAGCTTTGATCACATCTACCTGTTCTTCAGCAGTTAAAAAGGTACCTTCACCAGCATGTCCTAACACAACCAATCCTTTTACTCCATCAATAGAACCCAACCAAGAACCCAAGTTTTGAATTCCTTCATAGTCAATTGATCCATCTGGGTTGAATGGAGTTACTGGAGCTGGTGTTAATCCTTTTAAGTCTAATGTCATTTCTTATTATTGTTTTAATTAATCGTTTCTAAAGAAACACTCATCTTTTTATATTCTTGAGGGTCATTCCTGAATATTTGATTAATGGTCCATATTTATTAAGCTTCTCCACAAAATCTATGTTGAATTGCGGACACCATCCGCAAATGCGGACCTCCTCCGCAATATTACGCAGTTTGACAGATTTTGCGGATACAGTCCGCAAATGTGGGGTGGGGAAGCGTAATATGGGGTATTTGCGGACCACATCCGCAAGATGAAAAATCTTTTGAGAATTTTTAATGACGGGCTTTGCATTGTGTTATGTTTAATTACTTATGTACCCCAGATTTAAGGCAATGTTAATTTGTTCTCCTCAGTCTGCCAAGTATTTTTTCCCTTCGTTGATTTTTTGCATCCAATTTTTTTGTATTTAAACATCACCTAATTTCTATTTGAAGGGCATAGTAATTTTTTTTTCAAGAACAGTAAGAATACTTAAACATGACTCAGACATTCTTCCTCGGTCTTAGGGGTGATAAGCTTAACTTGGCAGCTCTTTTTTTGGTCATTATGCCAGCTATTGTTTTATTTGGTTACAACCAGTCATTAGTTGGTGGGTTGATGGACTTTCCAGCTTTTGAGGAGCGATTTCCCCAGATATCGCCTATTTATGCTACACTGCAGAGCGATCAGGATCACAGAACAACACTAAGAGGAACTATTGTTGCTTTGTACGCAGTTGGGGGTATTATTGGTGCTGTTTCATGCATTTGGTTGGGTGATGTTAGAGGTCGGAGGATAACTATGTTTGTATCGGCAATTTTTCTTCTAGTAGGAGCAGTCTTAATGACTACTTCCTATTCATTTGCTCAATTCATAGTCAGTAGAGTTGTTTTGGGGCTTGGTACTGGTGGTTTGTTAGCAACAGCCACTGTTTGGCAAAGTGAAATTTCTAACGCTAAAAGAAGGGGTAATCACGTTACTTTGGTTGGATGTTTCATTGGTTTTGGGTTATGTTTTTCCCTTTGGATGGACTATGCGTTCTATTTCACTTCGAGTGAAATCTCTTTCAGAATCCCGTTCATTATACAAGTGATTTTTTCTTTGATGGTTATTGTATTTGTTTACAGATTTCCTGAATCGCCAAGATACTTAATGAAGAAAGGAAGGGTTGAGGAAGCTAGGGAAATTATGATTATTATTGAAGAGGGTATGCTAAGTATCGAAGAAATTGACCTCACAATTAGAGATCAACAAACTTCTATTGAATTGGCAGGAAAAGTCGAATTTCTTGACTTCCTCAAGATGGGAAAAAACAGAAATTTGAACAGAACTGTGTTGGCTGTAACTTCATTGATAGGATTACAACTCACTGGTGTAAATGCAATTACACTTTACACTTCCATTCTTTTCAACACTTATTTAGGCTTGGAACCAACTGTTGCCAAACCTTTGGCAGCGCTTTATCAAATGACAAGTATATTGGGAGGTATTCTTTCGGCTTTTACTGTTGACAGATATGGTCGTAGAACATTGATGATGGCCAGTAGTGCTGGTAATGCTATCTGTATGGCATTGTTAGCTGCATTGTTAAGCTACCCGGAAAATAGAAGTGCTTCAAAAGCTGCTACGTTTTTCCTTTACTTCTATCATTTTCTGTATGTTATCGGTTGGGGTGGAATACCATTTTTATATGCTTCTGAAATTTCTCCGTTAGCTCATAGAGCTTCAATAAATGGTTTGGCTGTGGCAGGATTTTGGGCTTTTAATTTCATGATTGGTGAGGTGACTCCTATAGCTTATGATCATATTGGTGCAAAGTACCTTATTGTATGGGCTGTTGCAAACTTTGCCCTCATTTTTGTTATCTACTTCTTCTTCCCAGAAACTAGTAGAAGAAGTTTGGAGGAAGTTGATGAAATATTTGCTTCGAGTACTGGTTGGTTAGAGTGTGTGAGGGTTGCTAAAAGTCTCCCGGAAGGGAATTTATATGAAATGGAGAGTCACATGGGGTCTTCTAGTGAGCGGGATTTATCTGGAAAGCCTGTGCTGGACCATTATGAAAATGCCTAAATAAATTATATATACATATAAATATTTACGATAAAAAATATTTGACCATAAATATGCCAGAAATCATCAATGTAATCCTAAATCAAAGGTAAATGAATCAAGGTCGGGAAAGTTTTGAATGAACTCATCCATCCTAAATAAAGAGTCTAAGTCTGTTAAATATTCTGACTTTTCGTTTTGCTCCCCCTCCCTTTTTTCATTCGCCATTTCCAGAGCTTCACTCTCCCTTTCTTTGCTCTTTTCATTCTCCTTGTCCTTTTTGGTACCTTGACCAAACATTAGATCAACTGAAGGTACTGAAGGTACCTTAAAATCAAGTGAATTACCACCAAAAAACTGAATTGGAAATTTTTTCAAGATTTCCAATTCATCAAGTAAATTTTCTTCATGGCCAGAGCTTTCATCATTTCTCAGAATAGGACTGCTGATGGCCTCATCTAATAAGGTATCAAAAATGGAGGAAAAGTTCTCACAACTCTTGAACTTTTCTGATAGTAAAACTAAGAAGGCCGTACAATTCCTTAATCCCTCAGAAATCCTCGAATTCCATGGACATTTCTTAGATAGTATTGAATAAATCAAATTCAACCCACTCAAAAATACTGTTTTTAAGCTAATCAATGTGATTCTACCACTGTTTTTACCATGAAGCTTTTTTGAGTAATTCAATATAGATATACAGCTGGTAATGCACATTTGAAAATGCTCATCTGTTCCTGACATTTTGGTTAGAAATGGCTGAAAAAGAAAACGAATTTGTTTATCGTACATATAAATCCAATACTCCATCTCTTCAGAATTTAAGTAAGTAGGAAGTTCTTCC
This sequence comes from Yamadazyma atlantica, assembly GCA_030561325.1. Taxonomy (NCBI): domain Eukaryota; kingdom Fungi; phylum Ascomycota; class Pichiomycetes; order Serinales; family Debaryomycetaceae; genus Yamadazyma; species Yamadazyma atlantica. The sequence goes on from JAKTXA010000048.1 coordinate 14,747, forward strand.
TTCCACTCTTGTAATTCCGTGTAAATGGAGTTCACAACAGAAAGATCATGTTCAGATTTGACGTTCTTGCTTGAAATATTTTTTAAACTGTTAACAGATTTATAAATGTTTGAGTTGATTTTGCTCTCTATTATTCTAAGCTTCAAATGAAGTATAGCGGTCGACAACCTTGTCCTTGGGGTCAACGTGGTTTTTATACTGGAAGAAATTGTTTGCAAAGGTGAAGAGGTTTTACTTCCGTTTTGTTCCAAGTATCGCTTCAAAAATTCGTCCTTAATTAGTTCTCCATCGTTTGACTCTTCCATATCCAATGGTAAGCACACCTCTATTTCTTCTATGTTTATGACATAGGGCTTATCGTAAATATTTGAAAGTATTCTCTCTAGAGTAAAGGTACACCAGAATGTTATATTAACTTGAAAGTATGACAACGGGTCGTTCATCAATAAGTGTAAGTTTCTCTTTTGATAATTTAGATGGAGACATTGAATACTTGTTAAGGAGATTAATTTCCAAATCCTTGCATCGTTGAATTGAGCTTGATGGATAACAAAAAGGAGTAGACAGTGGATTTTTCCAAGCTCAATATCCTGAAAAAAAAAGTCATCGTTTGGAATTAGTAAAGCATAATGATAAAAGATCGAGTGTGAAGTTTTAGTCCCTATAGCATAGACCAATAGTAGTATAAATTTATCAACAGCACTGTAAGAATCGTTATCAATTTCACCGCCGTCAGATGAATTTATTAGTGTAGAAATTGACGGGTTTGTGGCGGCCGTTTTGGCGTTGAATAGTTCTCTTCTGTTCTTGTGTAGTCTCAGTAAATGTCTTTCTGATAGAAATGGGTACCTTTCATGTATACTATTCAAGTAGTTCAAAAAATACTGATCAACTTCTTTATCTAATGATTTTAAAAATTGACCTTTGTCAATAGACTTCACCTGGCCGTAAGGCTCCGATGTCAAATTGAATATGAGGGTTGGCCTGGGGTTATGAGATGTCTCTCCAATTGTTTCCAACGATTCAAAACGCAGTATTTTTTCCTCCAATAGCTGGACATAATGGGGACTTCTTCGGTAGTTGAAATCACATAGCAAATCTCTTTTTTTACAAATTGTACAGGGCCTGTTGGTGAAAAAATCTCCATCACATTTCCGCTTCTTTGATATACACCTATTGCAGGAGATCTTGCCTTTCCTATCTATCAGACCGTCCTCCTCGGACCTTCGTGTCTTTCTTGAACTCATAGATATGGTTGGAGTTATGAGCTGTTTCAATAAGAGTGGGATATAATTAGGCACAAAGAGGCTGGGGTTACATTCATGTATATATGATTTTGTGGGGAATCGCGGAATATCAAAAAGGTAATGAGAGGCACTAAGGTTGTTAGCGGTCCTTACCTTCCATTACAAAGAGGTAATAAACAAATACTCCTTATATAAAGCTACATGATCTGTCTGTTTTCAATAATTTAAATTATTCTCTATGTCTATCTAAAACAAATAAAACTAATCCAAAATCCAGCGCAAACACATAACTAGAAGAACTAAAATACACAAAATAACTAATGAAAAATTCAAAAGTTCCAACTCGTATCCTTTCCATTTAGGGAGGATGTAATTAACATAGCTAATGAACAAACTTAAAGTCCAATCTTCTCAGACCTTCATCTGTGGTGTTAAGGGTGTAATCATCCCTTTCCTCCTCTGTCATCATATTCCATTTTCTTTCTTTATACTTATTTCTTTGAATATAATAGAACTTAGCTACAAAGGAAAACGCAATGTTGAAGCAACAAATTGCCAAAATAACTTTGTTTCCTTTGTTATAATAAGGTTTATCAGCCTCAGTATAAACTTGTGTAGCCACAATACTACCAACTTGATAACACATATTGTATAGCGAAGTTCCAACAGCCCTTGCTCTAACAGAATTAGAAATCTGAGAAACCCAAGCAGCAAGAATAGCATGTGTATAAGGCTGAGAAAGAATACCTATCAAAAGCACATATTTAACCCAATTATTGGTATCATTGGGTAACGCAACAATGGCAGCAATAAACGGTAAAATCACCACATTGGAAAACCCGGCCATTATTGCCTTCTCCTTGAAGTATTTACTCAAGAAAACAAACAATGGGAGATTAAGTAAGAATAAGAATTGACCCGGGATAACCAAAACGTTAGACATGAAAGTGGAATAACCCATTTGTCTCAAAATCAATGAAATATAATTTGTCACTGGTTGAAATGGGATAAATGCCATGATACCTTGAATGAATATTGGCCACAAATCAAATTCTCCTAATGTTTTGATAGTGTTCTTGAAAGACACTCCCTGTCTGTTATTCATATCACCCTTCAGGGGATCATCTCTTAAAACTCTGTTCACAAGAATCTTTGTTTCTCTTTCATTATACCAAGGTTTGTTCTTGAAAAGTTTATGTTCAGTTTGTGTGGGACCTGCCCTCATAAAAGAAAAGTTGGCGACTGCCAACCCCAAACTCATAAAACCTTCAATTAAAAACAAGTATCTCCACCCTGCCAATCCATGAATACCTCTCATCTCAAGGATCCCTGAGGCAAGGAGTGACCCAAGTATTTGGAATAATGGAATGGCAGTCCAGAAAAAACCGAGCCTAATAGGTAATTCTTCAGAAGTGTAGTAGTAAGATAAGTACAAAATGTTATCGGGAATAAATCCACCTTGACTAATTCCTAGCAAAATTCTCAAAGCAATGAAATCTCCTCTATTCCTTAAGAGGGTTTGAAAAATACACAAAACTGACCAGGAAACCATTTGGGCTGGAATGACATATTCACATCCAAATCTTTTGGAAAGTAAATTACCTGGAAGCTCAGCACATAAAAAGGCAACAAGATATAATGCTTGTCCCAAATTGTAATCTGTGTTATTCATTTTCAAGTCGTCTAAAAAGTTATCGGAAACAGCCCTAGTAACGTTTCTTCTGACCAAATCTAAAGCGCAAAACAGAATAAACACCATCAGAAATACTCTCAAATCCAAAGATCTAACAAGAGCCTTTTCTTCTTCCTTGGTCCAAGTAATCTCTGGGTCAAAATGACCTGCCCCCTCATATTCACAGGCATCGTAAACAGCTTTCCAACGCTCGGCAACCGCTGAATCGCTGAAGACATTCTTTTCGTCGTAGGACGAATTCTCTTCCAACTCCGAGATATCTACGCTATAGTTCTGTTTCTTACTTCCTTCCATAGTTATCTTGCTGTTATTACATTACTTTTGTTCATGTTTAAATAGATCTCGTTAAATGTCTTCACAGATTATTTCCGATGCGATATTTCCTTATCGGGCGCTTATCAGATGAACCGAAATGAACCGATGATATACAGGAGATAACGGTCAAGCGGTGTGGTGGTGAACCGAACCGATACTATGCAGGAGATAGCAGAAGTGTTGTAGCGGCGAACCGAAATGAACCGACATGGATTGGAATTATCACATAACAACCCTTTATTAATAAACTTATTAGGTAACAAAAGAATGGCCGACTTTATATTTTTTCACAAAAGTTGAATCTCATTACCACATTTTTCAATGAGAGAAACCGATCCATTACTAAAGAACTCTAATGGGTTGCAAGATGAAGAAGATATGGTCATCTGCATGGAACAACAAGGGAAGAATTATTTCTCCGATGATCCTAACTTTCTCTGGATAGAAATTTCATTATTAACAAATGTGTTTCTTTCTGGGTTCGATGGTACCATCACAGCATCCACCTATTCTACCATAGGGAATGAATTCAAAGCTCTTGACTTGGCGTGTTGGATCACATCCTCGTACTTAATCACTTCCACTGCTTTTCAACCTTTGTATGGATCAATCTCAGATATCCTTGGAAGAAGAGGTTGTATTTCATTTGCTTTGGTGGTTTTTGGTTTGGGTTGCTTCGGTTGTTACAGCGCCACAAATATGGCAGTTCTTATTATGATGAGAGCTTTGACTGGGGTTGGCGGTGGTGGTCTCATGAGCTTATCAACTATCACCAATTCAGATATCATATACCCTGAAATGCGAGGCATGTTTCAAGCCATTCAAAATTTGATGCTTGGAACTGGTGCTGTCTTTGGAGCATCATTTGGAGGGATTTTGACCAGTTATTTGGGTTGGAGATGGTGTTTCGCCATTCAAATCTTTCCAACCACTCTTAGTCTTGTGGTAGCTTTGATGTACATTTCCAACAGATCCGAACCTGAAGCGGTAAAGGAATCTGGCGGTAGAATTTACAATAAAATTGACTTTTCGGGGTCTGTGTGGTTGATTATTAGTTTAACTACACAATTATTGGTATTATCGCTTGGTGGGAACCAATTAAGTTGGACAAACTGGAGAATCTTGGTAATGTGTGTTGTTATGGTCATATCTACCACCTATTTTGTAAAAGTTGAATCCAGTACTCCGGCAATCCCAATTATCCCCATCAAAGAGTATACAACGGTTTTTGTGATAGTTAATATTGCATTGAACTTCTTTATTGGTTTGGCAGCTTACTCCTACTTGTTTACTTTACCTTTGTTATTCCAAATCAATTTGGGGGACTCAACTGCCAATGCTGGATTACGGTTATCCATCCCAGCTTTTGCAACCCCTGTAGGAGGGATTATTTCCGGATATTTCATGTCAAAAAGTAAGTCTTTTACTAATGTTGCCCTTGCCGGTACAATTTTGATGACATTAGGAAACTATTTAGGCTTGCTTGTTTCGAATGGAATTCCTGGATGGTTAACTAATATTTTATTAGTTCCTGCCAACATTGGCCAAGGATTGGTTTATCCTAGTGCCTTGTTTTCCTTCATCTATCACTTTGAACCACACAAACAAGCTAGTTCCACTTCTACGGTATACTTGATGAGAAACATTGGTGGTGTTTGGGGAGTTACCTACATTACTACCATTGTTCAGAGCATTTTGGGTTCTAATTTACAGTCACATCTTTCCAGCTTACCTAACTTGAGCCAAGATGATATACAAAATATTATAGATACAATTGTCAAATCCATTGATGTTTTAGACACCATGGATCCTGAAGTTAGAGAAATTGTGGCCAGAGACTATACCTATGCATTACGTGTAGCTCAAGTGATATCAGGTTCTTGTTGTTTCCTTGCTATAGTCTGTTGCTTTATTGGAAAGAAAGTAAAGAAAGTACAAGGTACCCCATAGTTTTAGATCAATATATGTTTTGTTAAAATAATTCACTCTTCATGTGCTTCTCTTTTGGTCAAACTTCAATTGACAACAATTAATTTGGGAAAATTCATATGACACTTATCTCTCTTGTCTATCTTTGGGTTTATCTTTTGGCTTATCTTTTGGCTTATCTTTTGGCTTATCTTTTGGCTTATCTTTTGGCTTATCAGTTGAGCTTATCTTATCTTATCGAATCCCCTATTTCCCCTTAATTCCCCTATTTCCCCTTAATTTGTAGCTTCCCCGGTATCAGCAACAAATTGTGGAGACCATATACGCTGTTCCGCTAAGATCAAAGTGAACCGAACCGAACCGAGAAATTTGCAAGTTCCCATCCAACTAACCACAGTTTTCATTCGAACCGAACCGAACCGAACCGAGGAATTTACATGTCACTGCCAAGGGGGTGCTAGCCACAGTTAACTATATATAAGGGGGATCCATGGCTTCCAGTATTGTACCTAGTTATCAAACATGAGTGTCACAACTACATTCTTAACGTTCTTGCTGTTCTTGTTAATGGCCAATGCTGACTGGCAGTACCGGTCCAGACCAGACTTGGCACCACCGAGATTAAACATCACTATCCCAGCCAATAATACTTCGGATGGGTACTTATTCCTTGCTCCATTCAGTGGGTTTGCTGACATTGGGGTTTCTCATGGCCCAAGACAAGCTGCTCCTTATATTTTCACCGATAAGGGAGAACTTGTTTGGTCTGGATTTAGTTACTATTCTATCTGGGCCACCAATTTCCAAGCTGGAAAAGTCAATGGTGAAGATGTGTTATTTTGCTTTGAAGGGTCTCATAATCCGGGGTATGGTCATGGTCATGGTCATATTACTTTCTTAGATAACCATTATGAAACTACCAAAGAATTGAGAGCCGGAAATCACAAAATTTGCGACAAACACGAATTCCACATCATTGATGAGAAAACTGGTTTGATTCAAATCTATCAACCCAAACCTGTGGACTTGAGCAAATGGGCAAGCACTAAAGAACAACAATGGGTTGTTGATGCTATCTTCCAAGAATTGGATATTGAAACCGGAAAGGTTTTATTTGAATGGTCCTCATGGGATCATATTTCTGCTGATGAATCGGTGCTTCCAGTTGATGAAGGACAAGCTGGGGCCGGGTTCAATTCCAGTGATGCTTGGGACTACTTCCATATCAATTCGGTTGACAAAGATGAAGATGGTGACTACTTAATTTCTGCTAGAGATGCTGCTTCGGTTTACAAAATTGACGGTAAAACTGGTGAAGTTATCTGGAAACTTGGTGGTTTACCTGGTATCACCACTTCAGACTTTGAACTGATTGGAAACTTCAATTTTTCTTTCCAACATCATGCTAGATTCTTATACACTTCTGAGGATAAAACCAAACAAGTGATTTCTTTGTATGATAACTCAGCACATGGTACCGAGAACAAGCAAGGTAAAGAAGTTCATTATGATCAACACTCCAGTGGAAAAATCATTGAACTCGATTTCACCACTTGGAAAGCCAAACTTCTTTTCAATGGTGCTCCACCTGATAATCTTCTCTCTAAATCTCAAGGGTCAACTCAACTTTTGCCTAATGGTAATGTCCTTGTTAATTGGGGGTCTGAAGGGGCAATAACTGAATTCGATGCTAAAGAAAACCCTATTTTCCATGCTTATGTTGATTCAGGTGACTTAGGTTTCATGGCTGAAAACTATCGTGGTTTCAAATACAACTGGACTGGTATTCCAAATGAAGATATTGCTTTGTACAGTGAAATCAATGAGGATAGATCAACCACTTTGTATGTCAGTTGGAACGGTGATACCCAAACCAAGGTGTGGAAATTCTACAGTATTGCTGCTGATAACCTGAAAGTCTTGATCGGTGAAACATCAAAATCTGGTTTTGAAACCTCGTATACCGTTCCTCATCATGATGTTGGGAAAGTCTTTGTTGAAGCCTACGACAGTTCTAAAGAATTTTTGGCTTCTTCGGAAGAAGTGACTTCTGTTGCTGCTATTAAGATGTACGAAGGTGTGACTAAGCATGTTGAAAAAGAACAAGCTAATATTGGAAACGTTCAAAACTACTTTGGATGGAAAAAATTTGTTGAGCAGGTTAATTTCTAGTTATTTCAATCTATAATAAATACAATTTTTTTTTTGTATGGTAACGCTATAAAAGGTTTCAGCCTAAAAATTACATTCTAGCTTGAGTTATTCACTTTTTTCTGGCTCTTGGTTCATATATCCTATTTATATGTATTCTCCTCTAATATACAAAGATTTATTCATTCATTATATTTGTAAATATTCTGCACCAGAGTCATTCCATCCAGGATATATGCTAGAGGAGTCATAAAATTTCCCGTGTAGAAATTGTGGAGCTGGTAGAAACTCAAGATCGCCAAACTCTTGATCAGAAGTCGGTGGCCCCTGTTTTGAGGATCCTTGTCTCCCCAAAATATCTTCATTGTTCAACAATTTCAGTATATCCATGCTGCTCTTCTCGTTGTTTATGGACTTCTTAGGAGTGTAGACTTCTCTGACCTTTCCATTACCATAATCTTGCATTGAATGACGTAAATATTCAGAACTTATGACGTCGGATTCATAATTAGCCAATTGATTAAATAAAGAGGCCAAGTTTATTGACAAATCATGCCAGTTCCTTCCTAATTCCCATGCATTTCTCCAAACTTTTAGTGCATCTAAATTTTCCACTGCTAAGGCCTTGTATTTGAATTTCCACTGTTCCAAATCATCCACGCTAATCCCAATCTCCAACAGGTTCAAAGGTAGCTGTTCCATCAAAATCTCATTGGGAAATGTGCAGAAATAAAAGGACGTAACGACACTAGTAAACACCTCAAACCCTGTGAAAGGAGCAATCACCATCATTTTGTTCTTTCTCAATTGCTGAATCAAAGAAGATATATTCTCTAATGATATCAATAACGCATCTGTCAATCCGGCCCACCAGCCCTCTGGGAATGATTTCGGATTACAAAAAAGATACTCCCTATTCAAGAATATCCTAGAAATGAAGTACAACCCGTGGAAGTAACCATAATGAGTAGCAGACCCTAGTTCCATATGCAGTCTTAAGTTAAAATCACTAAACCGATAATTCTGAGGAATCTTTTCATTCAAGTTGTCAAGAAGCTTACACAAATTGTAAAAGGTAGATCCTGGAAGCCAAGGAGACGATTTTTCATGTTTAGCCCCAACCTCTCCAACCCATTTTGCAATTTTAGCCCAGATTTCAAACAAGACTATTGTATATCCCCTTAGAGACAAGTTAATCATCTTTTTGCTTGAACTTTCATTCAAAAACGAATACAATTCTTCGTAAGTTAAACAAGTATTTGGATTCCCAAATATGAATTCATTTTCTTGAGATGGAAGCCGTACCCTAATATCTTCAACTCTTATTGCCGGTGATCTTTCACGGCCACTAGAATTACATCTGTCCATCATATATACTGACCATATTGTTCTCCTCTTGCTTTCTATAACTATCTGATTAAGTGCTTCGTCTTCTACTTTATCCTCTTCGTTATTTATACTCGATTCGTTACCGAGACCCAAAACTAATGCCATTCTAGCTGCAATTCCGATGTACAAAAAGCTTCTAGAGTTGTTTCCTTCTCCCCATTCGTGACTACTCAACAAGGTGAATGCTTGGATTCTCTGCACAGTTGGACTATCAAAAACATCCCTCATGTAATGACGAGCATGCCAGCCAAAGTATTTTGATGCATTAGATGCTAACACCACATCAAGTTCAAAGTTTTTCAGAATTAACTCTTCATTAATATTAGGAGTCCCTGGGACATAAGTTTCAGGAGAATCTTCTTCCAGAAAATCACCATAAATTGACGATATTTCATTGTGAAGTCGAGCACAAAGGGCCAAGATCGATAACAACAAGATAGGATCTGGACATTGAATGTTCGAGGAATATTTCTCCGTGAAAAACTTCGAGTTATACTCTTCCATATAATTCGATGGATCAAAACTGTCTGATTTCAAGAAGTTTATGAAAGTCGGTTTATGAATAAAAGGGAAAATACCCAGATATTGGTTAGCAAAGAAAATGTCCACCAACTCTAAGATATATTGTTTGCTAGGAAGTATTACCTCAACTCTTGGATTGCTAGTAGTCAATGGCACATTTCGATCCGTTGTTGGAACATTCTCTGACCGGGAGATCTTTATCCCTATCAGGTCACTTTCTTGAGATTTCTTGACATTAAAAGCACATTCGAGACTTAGTGATCTACATCGATCACAATGGTTCATTCCTGGTTCCTTAATGCACTTGACTTTACTTAGTCGACATGATGTGCACGCAACACGGCTTCTATTCTGCTTTGAATATGGTTTCATTATCAGATAAAGATCTCAAATATATTTGATTTTCTTATCGCACATTATGCAATGGATTTTGCAATCTACTATAGTAAGAGAATATTTGGCCTTGGATTACAGTCATGGAGTCTGGATGGTTATGGAGACCTTCTAGATCTTTTATACCTAAGATGCCTCGTCAGCTAAACGTATTGCTCTTGAATAATTTGGTGGCTTACTATTAACCAATGCTGGTCGTGTGAAGGCTGATATAATGATAATAACAATACGCATCAGCTTCTTAGATCTGATTTATTTAGGCATCGTGGATGGATTCTTTCAACACTCATTTGCGTGGTGTAAGGATGTTTTCCATTAAGCGTGGTGTAAGGATGTTTTCCATTAAGCGTGGTGTAAGGATGTTTTTCATTAAGCGTGGTGTAAGGATGTTTTCCATTAAGCGTGGTGTAAGGATGTTTTCCATTAAGCGTGGTGTAAGGATGTTTTCCATTAAGCGTGGTGTAAGGATGTTTTCCATTAAGCGT
>JAKTXA010000049.1:0-18158 GCA_030561325.1 Yamadazyma atlantica
ATAGTTCTTATGCAAGCCTTTAGTTTTTTTTCTTCCTTAAGTTTCTTTATTTTATATTTTATGTATATGGTTCCATAATACATACTGTTCGCATTCAAAAAAAAAAAAAAAAAAAAAAAAAAATACCCAAAAGAGTAACTGGCTCCGAGTCACCCAAAGAGTTTGACCCAAAGAGTTTAGTTGATCTAAAGCCCAAAGAGTTTAGTTGAATGGCAGGGCATGGTTGAATAATTCTAAAGAGACTAGATTGAGAAGAGTATGGATGAATATGTGCTCTACTAAATAGAGTCCATTTATTTGCTATATCCAGTTAGCATTCTTCTGACACATTATTTGAACTGAAATACTCTCTCTACAAAACTATTTGAACTTGAAAGTATGGCTGAGATTATACCTAGCACTATTTTTGCAGAAGGATCCACTTTGGGCCCGGTTTTTCCTCCTTCTCTGGGTCAGTGAGAGTCTTGTCGTACAACTCGAAACTAGTTTCAGAAGTAATCTTCTTTCCAGCTAAGATCATATCAATAATGGTTTTACTCACAATTTCCACATCCTTCTTATTGTTCACCTTACTCAAGACCAAGCAACAAGTCCGGGGAATTTTATTAACAGTTTCGAGGTAGTGTTTACTTGGATCCTTTGGCTTCTTTGTAAGGTTTTCAGGATATGAATACAGATCAAAATCAGGAACAGATAGGGACAATTGTTTAGCGTAATGTTCACTCATATGGTCTTTAAGAAAAGTTTTTAATTCCTTGAGGCGTTTAATAGATACAAGAGAATTATTAAATGCCCAATTTGTACAAAACTCCTTATAATCCCGGAAGAACTGGGCTTGGAATTTAGTGATAAAGGCAGTAACTACTTTTTTGGTCTTCTCATGAATACTAGTTCTCCCCAAATTAATCAATTCGTCTAAAGTGTAGCCAAAAATATCGGTTTCGTACAAGAATTGATACAACTGAAAATAAACGTCCAAATGTTTCTGGGGCTCTAGGGAGTCCTTAAAATGTTCCAATATAAGTTTGAAATGATCTGCTTGAGCAATTGCATCTTGGTATGGGTCGAAGAAAATAGGAGTATCTGTATCGTCATTAACTGCCACCATGCTATTTTCAACTGGCGTAGAAGTATCCGTTCTACTTGACACGGGAGAAAGTTGTTTTGAAAGCATTGTGGGTCAAATAAAAATTCCCTTATATTGCTCCTTATAAATTTGCTCCTTATCTCTCTTATCTTTACCCTTAAATGTCAGCTACTGCAAGTTTCTGCTCCCTAAACCCTTTCTTTGCCCTATATCCTTTTTGCAGCCACTTGCAGAGGTTCGCATTCTTATAGTTTCCTTTTGCAACCAGGCATAAGCCAAAGCTATAGTGAAACAAAGCTAGTGAAACCAATGGCATAGTGAAACCAATGAGACAGTAATATACTAATCTGGTTCAAGGGATAACTTTCAAGGGATAAGACGGAATAGACACCTGGAAAGACTGTCGTGGCTGACCCAACATGGATACCTGTTCCAGGGATTTTGGGGTAAGTTATTGGATTATCAGACATCCTGACATCTTGAGACCTTCACCATTGCCAAATCAACGTTCGAGTTTCTAGCTAAATAGGACAAATTCAAATTGAAATGGCAGAAGTCATATAGTGAAAAAGATAGACATCGCCAAATCCAAACGCGCACAAGAGAACCAACCCACACAAGATGGAGGACCTTCAATTGCGGGCGGATACGGAAGAACCCGGAGTCTATGAAACGTCAGACGTTGAAAGCGACCCAGAAATCCCTTCTGTGGCCCAAACTTCTAATGAAGATATCATCGAAACCGAGATCGAATATGAAACGTCGCATGGAAAGTTTGAGAATCAGTTTGTAAATGGCAAGATCAACTTTGATTACCAGTCCCATATGAGTCTATATCAAGGGGGGTACAAGGTGTCGGTGTCAGAGACCCAGAAACAGAAACTAGGCCGACTATCCAAGGAATTGTATGCGCTTCGAGACGAGATGGAGGAGAAAGACCACGAAAGCGATCTGAAATTAAAGGAATTGTTAGCATTAGCTGAAGAGTTGAAAGGAACCCCAAATTCAATCAAGAATCCTTATAGAGAAGAAATGAGTCGGTTATTTGAAAAAGCGGCGCCGGAAGTCGAACCGGTGGTTTCTGAGAAGAAAGATATTGTGACACCAAATGAACTTATAGAGTTGGATAAAAAGATTAATAAACTCGAAACCAAGTTGGGGAATATTGACTTGCCATTGGACAACACTCTTAATGAATTAACTCGGAAAATCAATATCATTAACAATCCAGAGTATGAAGTAGAAGAAATCAAAGCGTCTGTGAATACATTATTTGAGAATCTGAATTATCAAAAGCTTCTTCGTCTATCACACGAAGTACTGGATTTTAATGCTGATTCCAGTGTTCTAGATACCTTTAAAGTGGAAAAAATCAATGAATTATTGAGCTATCTTCCAGAACTTAACAACTTAGACCGGCAGAACAAACTACTTTTAAACCGGTTGAAGATGTTAAACAGAATCCATTTAAGTCTTGACAGCTCCATAGACTTTTTGAACAACTTAGAGACCCTTATTACCGATATATCTACCAATATAACTAACTGGAATCGTCAGCTTTCTCAGATAAACGAAAAGCTCGATTCAAATATCGACCAGTTTGGGAAAAATAAAATTGTCATAGAGAAATGGGTTAATGAGCTATCAGAGAAAGCAGACAAACTTAACTAGACACTCAAGCAGTCAAGATCTAGTTAAAGTGTCTAGTTAAAGTGTAGTGAAAAATGGCTTATCAGAGCTCGCTAGGGTTTGCCAGTTTCGCACCTCGCCATAACTTGCCGTGGCATCGCGGCTTCCCCAAGATTCATATATATAGAGATGCAGTTGCCGGTCCACAGGTTTTCAATATATATTTTTCTTCTTCAACCATGGTTCCATTCAGTTTGAGAGGATCGATTAGAACCCTCTCCCAATTATCATTCAGCAAGGTTCCTAAGACCATTGCCAATGAACCAGTAAAAGATTTTGCCAAAAGTCACGAAATTGATTGGAGCTCTTTAAAAGCTTCTCTTCACAAATACTCAGGGGCTCCTTTAGATATTCCTTTGGTTATCAATGGGCAAAAGATCTATAAAGACAATGCCATTCCATTCATCAACCCAGGTGACAAGAATCACGTGTTGGCCCAAGTTTCCCAAGCCACTAAATCAGACACCTTAAGGGCAATTCAGAGTGCCAAAGATGCCAAAATCAAGTGGATGCAAATGCCGTGGGCAGACAGAGCTGGAGTGTTTTTAAAAGCTGCTGATTTGATCTCCACCAAATACAGATTTGATATGTTGGCCACGACTATGTTAGGACAAGGAAAGAACGTTTACCAGGCCGAAATTGATAGTGTGGCAGAATTAATTGATTTTTTCAAATATAATGTCAAATACGCCGAAGAATTGTACTCCCAGCAACCGTTGGAGTCGGCACCAGGGGTCTGGAACCGGGCCGAGTATAGACCGTTGGAAGGGTTTGTGTATGCTGTGACTCCATTCAATTTCACTGCTATTGCTGCAAATCTTATTGGAGCTCCAGCGTTAATGGGGAACACTGTGGTATGGAAACCTTCTGCTTCTGCTGCTTTATCGAATTATTTGTTGCTTAACATCTTAGAAGAAGCAGGGTTACCTAAAGGAGTAGTGAATTTCATTCCTGGAGAGCCAGTGGAAATTACTGAATTGGTGTTAAATGATAAGGATTTTGCAGCCTTACACTTTACTGGATCCACCAATGTTTTCAAAGGTTTATATAGTAAAATCTCCCAGAATGTGGCTGAAGATAAGTACAGAGATTTCCCCAGAATTGTAGGGGAAACTGGGGGAAAGAACTTTCATTTAATCCACTCTTCTGCTTCAGTTGAACATGCTGCTTTGTCGAGTTTAAGAGGAGCTTTTGAGTTCCAAGGTCAAAAATGTTCGGCTTTGTCGAGATTATATGTTTCTGAATCTGTGTGGCCTGAATTCTCCACCAAATTAGTAGAAGAAATGGCTACCATTCCATTTGGTAATACTGCTAGTGCTGAAGGATTGAACTCATTTATGGGCCCAGTGATTCACGAACAAAGCTTTGATAAGTTAGCAAGCTTGATTGACCAAGCCAAAGCTGACCCGGAATTGGAAATCTTACAAGGAGGGGAATACGATAAGACTACTGGGTTTTATATTAAACCTACTTTGATTAAAACCACCAATCCAAACCATGATTTCTTAAAAAATGAGTTTTTTGGTCCTATTTTGACTTGTTATGTGTATCCAGATGCTGAGTTTGACAGTTTATTAGAAAACATTGATTCTAATACCAAATATGGGTTAACTGGAGCATTATTTGCTAAAGATAGGGAAGTGGTTCGGTCTGTGGAAGAAAAGTTACGGTATTCTGCTGGTAACTTTTATATTAATGATAAGTGTACTGGAGCCGTTGTGGCCCAACAATGGTTTGGGGGTGGAAGAATGTCTGGAACCAATGATAAGGCAGGATCTGGGAACATTTTGACGAGATTTGTGTCGATTAGAAACGTCAAGGAGAATTTCTATGAAATTGGTGATTACAAGTATCCGTCTAATCAGTAGCTGAGCCAGTGAAGCCAGTGAGGTAGTGATGAAATCACTGGATTATTGGTGTAGTTGTGTAGTTCATATATGTCATATTAGGATGTCGTAGGGCCCTAGGGCCAAGCCAGGGCCACTGGGGCCGCTGGGGACGAGCCAGGGCCGATATAAGTGTCTAGGAATGTCTGTGTCATGTGACCTGTTGTGTCTGGTGTGTCAGTAGGTTAGTAGTATCCCATAACTCGGCCTATTCCCCCGCAAATAGGACACAAATCGTCGTCAAGGAAATAGTATACCTTCCCAGAACCCCTACACCGTTCACAGAGATGTCCGCCGAGCCGGGGGTCGCCTGGAAGCACTCTAAGCGGCGGTAGAGGTGGCGGTGGCCCGGGCGGACCTGGAGGGTACCCAAACCCGCCGTGATGTGGATGCTGAGGGTGGTGAGGATGCTGTGGCGGAGGAGGGTAGTAATTATTAGATGGTCCAAACAGGCTGGAACCACCGAAGTTCGAGCCAGGCGGCGGCTGGTGGGGCCGCTGGGCCGGACGCTGGGCCGGACGGGACCGGCCAAACTTCCCAGTACAACTATCACAAGTCTTCCCATTCTTCACTCGTTTCCCCGTATTATTACATTTCTGGCAGTAGAATCCCTTCGGGTACCGGAACGGCAAGTTCTTGTTGGGGTTATAGGCGTGCTTGTCCAAGTAGAACTGGTCCCAGCACGAAGCACAGTATTTATCATACATTGATTTAAAGCCGGTGTTTTTGCACTTTTTGCAGTAGAAGCCTTTGGGGTAGCGGAACGGGAGGTCGTCGTTGTTGGTATAAAGGTCCAGGGGATCCAGGGAACTGGAGGGACGGGCCGGGGGTCGAGAAGTAAAACGAGACAGGGAAGGAGCCAGGGGAGGATTTGGGGGAGAACCTGGGGAGGGAGGACGAAAAGTCGGTCTGGCGGGCTGTTGAGGAGGTCTTTGGGGTTGGGGCGGGGGCCCAGCCGGCGCCTGGGGCGATGCCGACCCAATTGAGTCGGAAATGGCCTCTTCGTAGGTCGGTGGCGGGAGGTCCAAGTCGTCGCTGTGTCTACTCATAGTAGCGCTTAATTGAGTGCGCACAACATCACCAAATCAAATATCACCAACACAACAAAGCCACGGCCAGAGAGTTACCGTGCCAGACCGTCCCAGACCGTACTACAATCGTGCCAGACCGTACTACAACCGTGCTAGACCGTACCAGACCGTACTAATATAAGACAGTACTAGAAAAGACAGTACTAGAAAAGACTGATACAGTGATATGATCTGGTTATCTGAAAGACAAAGTATGTATTCATGGAGTTGATGTAACGTTGCAATTGTACTAACCAATAGAATTTGGCGTGGGGTTCACGACGTTTGGGGTGTTATTCTTCTTCCTCGGAATCATCACGTTCTTTGATTCTGGCTTCTTAGCCCTTGGGAATATTCTCTTTGTTATAGGAATCATTCTTATTATAGGGCCGCAAAGAACCGTGACATTTTTCACTAGACCCACGAAAATCAGAGGTACGATATGTTTTGGCATTGGTATTCTATTGATCTTGACCAAGCATGCGTTTATTGGGTTTATTATTGAAAGTTTTGGGATTTTGGGGTTATTTGGCGACTTTTTTGGGACAATTATTCAGTTTTTAAGAAGTATTCCATATATTGGCGATGCCTTGAGCCATCCGTTGGTGGCCCCTACTATAGATAGATTGGCGGGGATTAATACCTTGCCAGTTTAGCGCAGCTAGACTGGTATTGGCCTAGGTGTAAGATGTGCCACTTTGCTAGACTGGCCCATTGGCCATGTAAGATGTGCAGGTGTCTGGATGTTTTATAGCCTGTGCTTTGGCAAAGATTGCACGATAACCTGGGCCAATTTAATCATATTCACCAAATCAAAATGAACCACATTGTGATTTACCACCATCAAACCAGTTGACTCGTCTACAAAATAGTTAAATGAGTTGTTGGTTATCATAGGAAGCCACACCACCGGTTGTTGGTTGATATATAAATAATCTAACCCGTACCTCCCATGATTTATAGATTTAATAATCAATATATTCGGCGTGGGTGTAAGGATGTTTTCTCTAAGCTGGGGGTAAGGATGTTTCGGAACAAGTTTGACCCGGCCCGCCAATTGACTCTTTATTTGGTTTAGGATTTGATTTGTATCGTAAACTATGGCCACCGGCGTGCTGGTGCTGTTGATACTGGCTTCATAGTTAAGTATGGGGTAGTTTATAATAACGCGGGACAAGTTCATTACTCCAGACAAGGAAAGCGCTTTTAATTGGCTGGTGGTGAAGGGGTCTTGGGCTAAAATGTTGGTTCCCGCAAGCGGGTATACTTCAGAAACCTCCACTATGTGTATGGTGTATCTTTGGTGGAGGTGGAGGGCCACTAGGTGTGCTAGAAGTGGGGGAAGGTCTAGTACAAGTATCATATTTTCTCATTCCTTGGACTTATATCCTTTTTGGGACATTTGCAGCTTTATAGATGATAGTTGTGATAGTAGGACTATGAGAATATTTGGAAGTGGTTCTTTTAGTTTAGTGGTGGTGATGGTGGTGGTTGTGCTTGTAAGACTGTCTAGTACTATGGAAACTCCGCACAAATGGTCTTAACTATGGTCTTAACTATGGCCCATTTTAACCTGCAATTATTTCACTCAAATTGGCTCAAAATGTCCCCAGAAGTGTATAAATCACTAATGTGACCATGCTAAGTATGAATACTTGGTCTATATGGTGTCAATATGGCTGTAACGCCAGAACGAACCACCCACACACCGGGTGACCTATTTTTGGTGAGGTTTTTTCAACGAAGTTCCGAGATAGTTTAACGGTCAGAATAGCCGCTTGTCACGCGGCAGATCGGGGTTCGATTCCCCGTCCCGGAGCATTTTATTTTTTTGATTCATGTATAGTTGTACCAATGTTAAATCCCTGTTAAGAAACTGTTTTGCTACTTACGGTCAATGCATATCTGAGGTGCTTCTTGCGTATATTGCATAAGGATCTACCATAATAATTACTATCTGCACTCCATACATTGAGGCTTGGACAACTCAAGCGTATAGACTGATGTGATCTTGTGTTACTTATATCATGTGCTTCTTATTGATAAAGACGCTAAGACAACGGCTTACATAATAAGATAATGGAGTATTTTGATCCAATTTGGATCTTTGTTGAAACATCTTGGGTCTAGATCAACACAGACCCTAGCCAATCAGATTAACGAGATTCGTCATGCGTGTGGGGTTTTAGACCGTATTGTAGAATCCCTAGACGAACAAGTGAAACATTCTTCCATGATATCCCCTCGCGGGTATTGTTCTTTTCTGGTGTGGGTCTGCATTGTTTTATGCATGGCCCGCAGAATCTCTGCAAAGTCCGTTTCGGGCGTTATCTGCGAGATTTATTCATCTGCATAAAATTCCGTTTACTCATACAAACGGTTTGCATCACAATTGGCATGAATATAGTCTAGTACTCCTTAAATAGTAGTTAATATGTCAGATCGCCCATACTAACATTGTTACTCTATGTCTCATCAATATGGCCCCTGGTTTTTACATCTTACCTACTGGGTTTGTGTAATTAGTAGTAATCGGAGATGTTTCTGGACCCGAAGCACAATTGATTATTTGGCCCGGAATTGTAACAATAACCCACCGATATCACCGGAATTCTGTTACTGCAACTCCTCACCTCACTTCTTTGTTAGTACCAGGCCCAGGCCCTTCATTGTTCCTTCCTGGCCCTGCCCTGGCCCTTGTCCTCTCTTTGCCCTGACCCTTGTCCTTCTTTCTTTGACTTGGATAGCGCGTGTCCCGCACAATTTCTAGAATTCTTCAACAGCTTTTATTGTAACAGTCTTTGTAAGTATGGAGATGGAAGTGGGAAGTTGGAATAATCTCTGAGCTTCTATGTCGTTTGTATTGTGTCGACTCTTGACTCCTTGACTCTTGACTCCTTGACTTGTAGCTCAGTGCTAATTGTAATGGCTGCGAAATTTAGTAATATGTGTATATCTTAAAACAACGGTGCTTGGTTGGATTTTGATGGATTTTGATGGATTTTTCACAGTTTTTTGGTTACTTGAACACACTAAGCTCTTGTTGCTTGTATTGTATTAAGTATTCCGTGAAAGAGTAGAGGGTAATGAGGATATTTCAATATACATAAATACCTATTAAATTGTACTATATCTAAACAAGAGCTGAGAGAAGTACCACGTCATTTGGTCAGAAAAGACCATGAAGGATGAAATGTCGGAATGACATCACAAGTCGAGTAATCCACTAAAATGTTCCTATGATCCCCAGAACCTTCAGGTGCTCGTCAGGCCATAAACCTCTGTTAAGAGCTCGTTTGGATCAGATTATTCAGTCCAATGGAAATTGAAATCTGTGAAACTGCTCCTTCCCCTCTTTCTGAATTAAAATGGTTGAATGAGCTTTGTCCAGAAATCCACAGACTCGCTATCATTTAATATTTAAGATATCTTCTGCGCTACAGTAAAGACTGTCGGCTTTACTTTGTCAAGTGTTCCATCAAAGGGAAGTCACTTTCCAACCTGTTGGATCTTCCTAGGAGGACAATATCTTGCCATATGACCTTGTCGTCCACAGGCATTACATCCCGGGGCCGTAGGACAAAACGATCTGATGTGACCAATTTTCCGGCAAAAAACACAATAATTAGTATCGGTTTTCACCGAGAATCTCATGTCTGAGAACCGACTTTTGGGATACTCCTTATAAATGTTATCAAAAAGATAAAAGATATGCCAGTAGCCCTCAATCTTAACCTGTTCGATGTCCAACACCGTTGGTGGCTCTACTCCCATTGAGATAGCATAATAACCTTGCCAGTACTCCATTTTAAGAAGGAAGTTATCCTCGTCATCCGTGCTCCGATAACCCGGTAATGTAATGTCAGCCACCGTCAAAGTTCCTTTCACTGGACTAATTGCTGGTTCTACAGCGAAATGAACCCCATTTTCCATAGTATAAGTCTGGCATAAGAGCGTCAGCACCATATTCTTTAGAATGTTGAGCGTATTCAAAGTGTAAATGGTACCGAAATCGACGTGGATCAACGGGTTTTCCCCGTGATCTGTGGCTTGGTGTGTGGCCTGAACCATTCTGACTTCATCAATCAACTGTTTAGCCAATACTTCAAGGTCAGCATGGCTGTTCTTAGAATAATCTTGCTTATTCTTGATGAGGTCTGGAGCACCAAAAACTTTCTGTTTGGCAGCTTCAATGCCGAGGGTTTTGATGATGGTTTGTTTGACTGCTGCAATGTCAGGGTTGTCATCAACATTGGTGAATTTGAACTTCAACTCATTGGGTTCGCCGTTGTCTTTGTAGAAGTTGTTGAACAATTTGGCGATGGTTTGGGCTTGGGCCTTTCTTGGGGGCGGGGGTAGCGTCTTGGACGCAGTGCCGGCAGTGCCGTGTCTGGTCCTAGAACCTGGACTGGTGCTAGAACCTGGACTGGTCCTAGAACCTGTGTGGCTAGCCATCATCTTGTCTTACTGATAAGACTTGAGAGATTGGTAGAGAAAGTATTGAGATATACTAGGTCACATGACTTTGGGCACGTGACCATCAACAAAACATAATCCACACAGCGCCCATTTACTTCAACAAGTAGCGCATTTGGTTTAGTGGTAAAATCCAACTTTGCCATAGTTGGGCCCCCGGTTCGATTCCGGGAATGCGCAAATTTTTTTGCCCTTTTTCCATAGCACTAGATATAATAGGAGCTATAACTACCTTATATATCAACCAACAGTCCAAAGGGGTTGATTTGGGGTGGTAATAGGGAGAAACTGGGTCAGACTGGCTAGGTCCAGGGCTAGTACCGCGGGTGCGAAGTTAGTGCGAGCTGGTGCTAGCCCTCGGCCCCCAAGCTCATCGCGACCTCATCGAGATTAAAAGAATTAAATTTCATTCTTAACTAAAATCAAGAGTATACCACCAAATTTCACCAAATTTCACCCAATTTGAACCAGAAAAAGACACACTACACCATAACTGAGAGTACTACTTCAATAACCTGCCAAATCCAATCCCACGAGCAAAACAATATAAGCAAAGAGTATGAGCAGAAGACAAGAAATCAAAGAAAAAGAACTACTACAACTCAAGTTCCAACAATCCCTCCAACAAACCAACCAAAAGATATCCCAGTGGTTAAGGCCATCGACAAAGCCCATCACCGTCAACCGAGATTTGCTTGACTTGCCAATTATCAAGCAAGGAGGCAGTTTAAATGATATAGAATCCGGGTTAAAGATTTCTGATTTTATGACGGGAGATGGTAAGCAAATGAAACAAAAGATGGAGAATAAGACCCACAGTTCCAGTAAGCCAATGAATTCATTGATGAATAAGTTTAAGGCAGATAAAAGGAATCAAGTACGGAATTCACCAGGACGAATACAGAAAGGTATGCAAACTGCAATGCAAGATGCACCAAAAGGCATACATGCACCAAGAGGCATGCATGCACAAAAAGGCATGCATAAAGCCATGCACCACGCACAAAGAGGAAGTATACCTCTGGTAACGAAAGGGAATGATAGTTCAGACTCAGACTCAGAATCCGAACAGGAAGTAAGAAGTATCAAGAAACCAAAGCTTTTATTTTAGTTATCAAATGTATAACTATTAACCGCCGGTATCTCATTGTTACGGCATTGTATTACACGACACACCTACGGGTTTATGTCTTAGCAGTTCTACAGGACTTATGCCACGGCTGTGTATTGTGGGCGTCTGATTTTGTATAATTAATGCACGATGACTTAAATATTGCGCCGGGGATATCAAGGAATTACCGCCTATTATCAAGGGGAATGTACTTGATGGATATAACAAGGATATGTATCAGGGATTATGCATCATGTACATACATATGTACCCTTGTACATATGTATCTGCTCGGTCCATGCATGCACCATATACATATGTATGTACTTCGTACATACATATGCACCAAGCACATATGGCATATATTTAGTCGATCGGCGGTTTTAAAACGCAAGTCATATCTCCGGCCCAAAGGCCCCAAACCACAATATCTACATCTACACCACATTGTCTCTCACTACATTGTAACTATTATCAAAAAATCTATTAATACAACAAGAAATAAACACTTACTGTACACTAAACATCTCCGTCACTCAATTTCCGGCGTTTTTCGTCTCCATCTTCTAACAATGAATTGATACTAACTCGATGAACTGGAGAATTGTTGGAACTAGCACTTCTTAAGATAGGAGAATGTCGTTGACGAGGAATGGGCGGGGTTAACGACTTTCCCACCAACGAAGCCCGAATGTCGCCGTTTGGGATCGATCCTCGTTCGTATGAACCAATCGAATTGTCCCGTTGGGAGGAGATGGAGGAAATGGATGAGGTGTTGGAGAAGATGGAATTGTTGGTGGAAATCGAGTCGTGGAATTTATACATTTCAATGACGGAAGGTCTGAATTTTTCGGAGATGGAGGAGTGGGGGAGACTGCGGGGGTAGGACGGGCGGGCCAGGGCTTGTCCCTGGCCCACTGGACCCATTTGTCCTGGCAGTGGCCCCGTTCCTACGGATCCACTGGGAGAATTGGTATTAGATCCCGTAGAACCTGTAATAGTTCCTGTAGAACCTGTAGAAGTGGCATTGGTGCTAGCAGGCCCAGGGCTGGTACTAGAGCTAGCACCGGTGGCACCGCTGGCGCCACTGGTACTAGTGCTGGCAGGCCCCGGTGCCAATGGATCATACATTAACGACGGATTTCTTTGCCGTGGATTGTGATTATCCCAAATCTTTCTGAACTGCAACGGGTTATACTGTTGCACGGGCCCGCCCGGGCCAGGGGTGGGTCCAGCACCGGGGCCGGGCCCAGGGCCGGACGACTGCCGTGGTACCACGGACGTAGGGGAGGTATTGGATGGTCTGTGGCTAATTGGGGATGTTTTAAAGTGTGGAGTATTGACATTGCCGCCAAAGTTAGGGCCAGCGGTGCCAAAGTTAGGGCCAGGGCCGGGGCCGGCGGCCAGGCCAGACGTGGGGAGCACTGGCGGTGGCACGGACCCGGGCGGAGGTACCGATCCCGATGGTCTGACGGTGTGGGGGGAAGTATTGGAAGGGCGATGAGCCATCAGGATGTCACGTGCGTGGTCATGTGACAGGTCATGTGACGAGGGTCGGTGGGGGATTGGTTCCACTAGGGCCAGGGCCAGGACCAGCTGGTGCTGGTGCTGGCCCGGGTAGCCAGGCAACGGCATGGGTCGAGGCACTTGGTACGCAGGCATACCCGGGACGGGCCCAGGGACGTGGCCTGGCGGGACCGCATGGCCTGGCGGGACCGCATGGCCTGGCGGGCCGTGGCCTTGGGCCATATAAGGCCAGTACTGGACCGGCATCACGTATTCGGGGTAGTAATACTCCATAGGGCCAGGAATAGGTCCAGCGGGCCCAGCCGCGGGCCCGCCCATGGGCCCAGCCGGCCCAGCCATGGACCCAGGAATTTGGCCTGGATGAATTTGGGACGGATGAATTTGGTGGGGAAGTTGGTGGGAGATTTGGTGATGGTGGGGAAGTTGGTGGAGCTGGTGGTGGCCTGGCGCCATGGCTGGCGCCATGGCTGGCGCCATGGACCCAGCCATGGGCCCAGGCTTGGTCCCACTGCTCCTCCTCTTCACATACCCCAACCCCTCCTCGTCCCCCCGCCGGAACCGTCCCAGCGAGTGCTTGAATTCCCACACAGAATTATCACCATTATTGTCGTTCACCTTATGAAACCCATACATATGGAGTTGTCGTACGAAACTGGCGACATTTCCGTGCTTGAAGTAGTTAGTTAGGGCGTGGCTAAAGGCTTTGCCGGGGAGAAGACTGAAGGTGTTGGGGGGCTCGTTCCACCAGATGAGGGGAGTTAGGTCGGAGGAGGAAAGCATGGTGTAGAGTTTGTGGACAAAGGCGTTTTTTTTGACAGTGCTAGGCCCGCCAGGGCCGGCACTGGCACTGCTGGCACCATTTGTGGTATTTGTACCACCATTTGTACTATCTTTGGTTCCAATGGTGCTATTTCTACCACCATCTGTGCTATCTCTAGCACCACTGGCACCATCTCTACCACCGCTAGCACCATTTATGGTGCTAGGGGTGCTATCTCTACCACCATCTGTGGTATTTGTACCATCTCTGGCACCACTGGTGCTATTTATGGCACCATCTTTGAGGATTATGGTACCATCTCTGGTATTTGTGGTGGTATTTGTGGTGCTATTTGTACCATCTGTACTATTTGTGGCACCATTGGTACCATCTTTGGAGTCTCTGGCGGTATTTATGGTACCATTTGTGGTACTGGGCATGGGGCTGGGCGGTATGGAGCTGGCCCGGGAGGCCCTGGCGCTGGGTCTGGTATCAGACATCTCTGTGCTGGAGCTGCTGAGCTGGTGCTAGGCTGGCACTAGCACTGGTACTGTCACTAGTACGAACTTCTGGCTAGTGAAGCAAATCTAGTACGGTTTAGTACGGTCTAGTCTCTCTAGTACGGTCTAGTCTCTCTAGTAGTAGTACTTAGTCTGACTAGCAATGTTCTGCCTCAGGGGGGCGATATGACCTTATTCAACTGGCCTAACCTTTGATATATATAAAAAGAAGAAGTGAAAAAATTCCTGCGAACTCAATCAGGGCACTAACAGATTTTGGAAAAAAGGTTTTTTTGTGAGGTGCATGAGAAAAAAAACTTGAATTTTGCGGCTAGTGCATATCAAGGTGCATTTAATGCACTAGGTGCATAAGGTGCATAAGGTGCAGAATGCATTAAGGCCAGTGCCACCGCAGGTGGTGCTGGTGCTAGTACTAGTGCTGGTACTAGTGCCAGTGGCACTAGTGCCACTGGTTCTACAGCTATCGGTTCTATTCCCTCGTCCCTCCCCTCGTCCTCCTCCGCCTTCTCGTCTATAAATTGACCGGAATTGGTATCTGTTGTTCTTCCAATTAGGTTTACGGCTTTATATGTAAAGCGGCTGCCTTGGTTGCGCGCCCGTTGGCACACGAGCCCTGCTTCATGCAGTCATCGCATCACCTTCCCTCTCGCATACCTGCGTGTTCTCTAAATCTTACGTGTATGCAAAAGGGGTAAACCTAAAATGAGTCTAAATCCCAATCAAGTCAATTTCATGGGACATGTTAATCCTAGTTAACCTAGTGATTCTATATAATAATTTAGTCTACCTCTAACACCTTTCTACCTTCATCCACTCTCGGCAACTCCCGGATTTCGGTTAACTTTTCGGCAATTCGCAGAACTTAATTCAGGCTTCTTTCGTTTATTCTTAACTTCATCTACTGGAGATTTACCGATTTGGAATAATGCATATCTGACTACTGCAGGATTAAAAAGAAATATTGCGCGTTGCCTACGTGTAACCAGTTGCATCTTATCTGACCAGCTCTAACTCTGTCCAACCCTAGTGCTAGGACTTAGGTCCTAGCCCTGGCAGCTAGCAGCTATCCTTCACCATCCTCTAGCCCAATTGACTAGTCACAGACTAGCCAAATAGACAATCCGGGGGTCCGGGGGTGCGACATTCTGTCCTAAAAGTGCAGCTCGCATATGCATATTCCAACGACCTTGACGCTACGTCAATTATAGTTCCGCGCCTGCATGGGCGCCTGCAGGTGCATTGCATGTACTGCATATACGGTTTTGATTTTCGCCCGGTCGATTTAAAAATAACTATACGAACACCGGCCAGCGTAGCTGGACCCAGTGGACCCAGTGGACCTAGCACGGCACTGGACCTAGCACTGGCTCCGGCACTGGCTTCGCCAGCACCGACGCGGCATTCTCTCTACTTCTCCTATATTCCTATCCTACTGCTATAAATAGCTACTGCTAAATAGCTACTGCTGCTCTTTTCTCATCAACAATCGGCCACTCAACATATCCCCCACCTCGATCATGTGACCCCAGTGGATTCTGGTGCCTTTTCTGAGTTTGATGTTGGCTTCTTGGTAGAGGTCGGCGATGGGGGAGTAGGAGAGGGTGGAGCCGGTCATACCGATGATGACATGGCTGGAGCTGGCACCAGGACTGGCGCTAGCCAGGCCGGTGCCAGGTCCAGTGCTAGGTCCAGTACCAAAACTAGGTCCAAAGCTAGGCCCAGCGGTGCTAGAATTAGGTCCACTGGTGCCAGAATTAGGTCCAGTGCCAAAACTAGGTCCACTGGTGCTAGAATTAGGTCCAGATCTAGTACCAGCCATGGCCCTGGCTTCGCCAGAACCGGCGCTGGCCCGCTCGATAAACTTCACCGCCTTGATCCCAAACTTCACCGCCATAACTCGGTCCATACTCGTAGGCTTAAACCCCTGCTGCACGTGCCCCGGGATAGCAGTCCTGGTCTCAAACCTCTTCCCCCCATTCTCCTTCAAGATATCACTTAATAACTCCGTGCCATACACCTTACTACTCAATTCGTTCCGGATTATCATTTTTCCGTTCTTGTCTTCGCCTCGGTCATTCTCAAACACCTTAAAGATCAAGTCCACGTCTTCTTGGATGGTCTTCAAGGTGATGGCCTGCTCGGGGGTGTAGGTCGCTATGGCCCCAGTCACGAGACCAATAAAGCTGGCCACAAAGCCTGAATGCCCCCCCTGGACTTCGGTGATAAACACCCGTCTCCGGGTCGAAGAAGCGCTTTGTTTGACAGCATCGCAGTATTTGACAAGCTGGTTAAGACAGGTGTCACAGCCAAGGGAATATTCCGTGCCCGGAACATTGTTTGAGACCGTGGCCGGAATAACTATCATGGGCATGTTAAAAATGGGGTAGTTTTTCCGTTCTTGGTTAAGCTGGTGGAGGGAAGTAAAGGCCTCAAAGCCTCCGATGATAATTAAGCCGTCGAGGCCGTGGCGCTGGAGGTGGTACGCGACCTGGCCGTAGTTCTCGCTAGGAAGCGACCGGTTGGTGCCAATTTCACTGCCTCCCTTGTTGTACCAGCTTTCTACGTCGAGCCAGGTCAAGGGTTTCATTTCTCCCGTGGTAATTAGGCCGTGGAACCCGTTCTGGATGCCAAAGACGCTATGGCCCTGGCTGAGGCAGTAGAGCGTGATGGCTCTGGTGCTGGCGTTGAGGCCGGAGGACGAGGCCCCGATGTGCACCACGCCGATGTTAAGGCGATGTTCTGGGGCCAACTTCTTCAGCCCGTCGTCGTACACCGTGGTGTGGAGGTACTGGTCGTAGGCTTCGGCGAAGTTGGTGTCCCGTAGGGCCATGGCGTCGTCAAACCGGCGCAGGGCGATGTGCTCTGCCACCTTCTGGGTCGACTCCACCGCCGCCATTAGCGGGAGCCGGACGATTTTATTCCCACAGATCCCTATCATCGGAGACTCCAGGTCGCGCGTCATTTCTAGCACCGCCCGGACGGCTTCTACGCCCTGGACCGTACCAAGCATCCGGTCGTAGGCCACGGCGCTGCCTCCACGCTGGACGTGGCCTAGCGTGGTGATTCTTGTGTCGAGCCCTAGGTCCACCAATACTTCCTTAACTTCGCTGGAGGTGATAGGATTGAGCTGGTCGTCTATGGCGCCTTCTGCCACGATCACCGTGGTATTTCTCTTGCCGTAGGCCCGGTGCCGCTTGACGGCCCGTTTAAGCTCCTCGTGCCAGCTCCCGGCCGCCGGGGGCCGTTCTGGAATGAAAATAAAGTCGGCCCCCGTGGCCATGCCCGCCATAAGCCCAAGCCAGCCACAGTGTCGCCCCATCACTTCCACCACGAACGCCCTGGAATGGGACGTGGCGGTGGCATCGATGTAATCCACCATCTCACTGATCCGTTCCAACGAGGAATAGGCCCCAATGGTGGCATCGGTGGTGGCCATGTCGTTGTCTATGGACCCAACTAGGCCGGCAATGGTCAAATGGCGGTACGGGGCCACGGCCGGGGCCGTGTACCGCCCGGTGTCGACCAATTCTTGGACCAAGCTGGGCCACTCTCGCCGGAACAAGTCGGCCCCGGTCAACGACCCGTCCCCGCCACACACAATTAGCGCATCAATGCCATTTTTGATCATATTGGCGGCGGCCTCGACCCGGCCCGCGCGCTCGCGGAACCGCTTGGACCTAGCGGTACCGATGTTGGTACCACCGCTGGCCAAATAGGCCCGCACGTCGCCCCAGGCCATGGGCTTAATATAATCATGGACCAAACCTTCGTACCCTTCGTACACGGCAAAGGCGTCACAGTCGTGGTAGATGGCGGCCCGGACCACCGCCCGCACGGCGGGGTTCATTCCGGGGGAGTCCCCGCCACTGGTCATGACGGCGATTTTCTTTTTGGTGGAGGTGGGGGAGCGTGGGGGCGCGTGGGGGCAGTCAGAGCTCCCGGCCCCAGCTCCAGCTCCACTCGTCCCAGCAACCATAGCAGCCATAGGATTATTAGCCTGAAATGAATTGGAAGCACTCGCCAGAGGTCTG